>LR564707.1:33276-44909 GCA_900536345.3 Caenorhabditis sp. 39 LS-2015 | reverse complement strand
GCCACCTAGATCCCGCCCCATCTCTTCCCTCCTCTTCTCATCGTTTCTTTCATTTTCTGTAAATAGGACATGGAAATAAAATAGGAGAGAATTGTGGGTGGATGAGGGATGGAAAGAGGGAGGGAGGAGGAAGGAAGAATCGAGTATTCCGAGCACGACTTCATTTTCAGTCTTCTTCCTTTTCTCCCGTCTCTGCCTTGTCTTGAAATAAGATGAAATGTCGCGAGATTCCCGATTCCAAACCACAAATCATTCCATGGAGTAATCCGAAATCCGATGCCTTAAAGGGGAATGTTGTAGAGGAAATTGGGTATTGGGTGTCATATTCTGATTGGTTTCTTGGCTTGATTTTTGAAGTACGGCGTGCATTTTTTAGTTGATCCATGGCTCTTTTCGATCGTCACGTTTCCTGTTCTTTTCCATCATCGACTGCACTTCTTTTGACTCTTCCAAGTTCTCTTTTCCTACTCGTTCACTCATCTAATCAATCACGGCTTCTTGATGAACTCTGGCACTATTTCTGAATTATTCAACCACCCGAGTACTCTTCTTGTTGTTTTTCGTGCTTTCAGAAGACACCCCATCTCTCTTGTTTTCTTGCTCCCAATCCCAATCCCGCTTACCTCATCAACCCAGAGTTCATCATCTCCTATAACTGTGCCCTCTAAAAATCGTGTCTCAAGGACCGCGATTATCGAAACAGAGCGATCTGACAGACAAGGAGATGTTGTTCTTTTCGGAATGAGTTTCTGTTCTTTTTCTCATTCCAGGAACTGGAAGAAGACACGAGATTAAGAATGAACACGGGAACACGGGAGGTCTAGGAGGGTTGGATTTGCTTTTGTAAACACGGAGTGACTCGGAAATGAAGATGAAAGATCGGACAAGTTGTCATCACATGACCAAGGTCTTGATCAACTTTGATCAGGAGAACCTGTGCCACTGGGACATTCTCATCTTTGTATCTGAGACATCTAATACTATTCTCCCAGAGCACCAATTGTTCCAGTCTTGACTTCCATTTCCCTTTGAGATCCTAGAAAACTTGGAAAACCAGATGTTTTCTGATCTTCCGTCGCCACTTCTTCGGAGAGCCGAACCAGTAGATGACGTGTCAGATCGCATCCGGAGACGTCCTCCATCTCCCTCTTCCCTCCTCTTATCCTTCCAAATTGGAATCCAACTCTTTCCCGCCGCCGCCGTCGCCGCACAGCTTCAGTCTCAGTGACAAACACAGAGGACACCGTCACTTCTCTGTCTCCAGACTATGCACCTTCGAGATCGTCTTCTTCTTCTTCTTCTTCTTCTTCTTCTTCTGCGTTCCCTTCTCCATTTCAAGAACATCTCCAATTTCGAAAACAGGTGTTCTTTTGGTTCATGCCAACCCTCTCATTTCGCCTTGTTTGCTCTTTTCCATTGTCTTGTTCATTAGAGCTGATTACTGATTCCTGGATGGTTCCTGTCGGCAAATGCATTATTCCAGAGGAAGAAGAAGAATGCAGCGAATGGGATTAGACCATTGCCTGAATGCTTTCTCTCTGCAACACTGTTTTTCAAAGATTCCACCGGGATTGTTAGGTCTCCAGTCGATTATGACTTGGTTTCTAGTATCTCATGTCCACTTTACACTCGTAATATTTTGACAATGATGGATCAGTTTCTTGATCAAATGTAGATCATTGCTCATATTCTAGGTTTTGAAATGAATGTTCCGTATAGCTGAGTCATTACTCAGACCCAGTACTGGATAGTCCGTTCCTCTTTCTTCTTCTTCGCATTCCCTTTCCTCGAGTTCCCCTCTCTCCTTCTCCAGACACTTCAGTCCGTCCTCTGGAACCAGAAAACAATCCCGTCGGTTGTCGTCGGTCTCTCGTCTTTTTTCCGTTCCGTTTGCCTTATTTTGTGATGATGATCCTTACATATTCTCTACCTTCTTATTCCTTCCTTCTCTTTCTTCATTCTTCCGCATTGTTGTCAATTTCATTTTTGCAGAGAGCCACGTCTCCGTTCAATCATTCGGAGTGGACGAATACGGTAAGTCTGGCTTGAAAATGTTTTGATAGAATTGAAAAAAAGTTGATGGTATTGTCGCAAACGCGCTCGAGTAAGGTTATCTGGCTCAAAGTTGTGATCCAGAATCTCTTTTAGTTTGAGAAACTTAGAAACCGAATAAAAACAGAATGAAAGTCCAGACCAATCAAAAAGTCTCACAAGGTTTCGCACAAACATCCTGGTGACGATGTCATGTCCCAGAATGGGATGACCTCCCAATTATTTTAATTTCCGGTGCATCTTTCTCGTCTTTTGTGTGTCTGTGTGTTTGCATGTGTCGTCTTGAATGAAGGAATGAATAAAATTTGATATTGTGCAGTCCGTATCACTCTTCTTCTTCTTTTTCCTTACTTCTTCTCCCCTCTAATCCACGTTCTCTGAGCTCATTCTTCTCGAGGTCTGATGCCCTGGCACATTCGAAAGGACAACCCCATTTCCTATTCACCTCTCCCTCGCCTTTATTTCTTTCCCCCGCTCTCGTTTCCCGGAGAATTTGGGAATTCTACGTGCAGGATCTGCAAGGACTTCTTGATTCATGAGCTGATCACTGACTAATTCATAACTGATATCTTCCTAATCGGTTATCTCTGTTCCCAAACGCATTCCTCTGGTGTTCTACTCCAGACTCCTTCCTCTTTCTTCCTCTTCTCCATCTAATTCGATTTCATTTTTTGCGTTCCTCTTTCTGCGAACAAGCTCCATGACACACACACATGCTGTGTTCTTGTCCAGCTGACTGCCTGATTTATGTATTATTTATCGAGTGAAGAATGACGAAGAGATCATCTCGAAGCCGGCATCTGCACCCCACGGGCGGTTCCATGTGTTCCTGAGAGAGAGCGGGCGCCACGATTTGTTTCTTCTCGGATGAGCCAATGAGCCAACTTGCGACACGCAGAAGTCTCTTGAATATTTATTAGGCCTTGCAGTCCTCTTCTGATGATGATCAAGGCTAGAAGAAAGGCGGGTACTCACTCTCATCTCCATAATTGCTATTTTTCGAAAAGGATTTTTCCTGGTTGAGTTGGGGATAAAACGATCTGTGAATTTGGAGAGAAGAGGGAGAGAGGGAGAGAGGAAATTGGTTCCGTGAACAAAGGAAGATGGAAAGAACATGCGTCTGAAGAAAGAAGGACGAATATTATAATTTTGCCACGTGTTCTGAGAACATCAAGAAGAAGAAAAAAGAAGAAGAACCAGAAAATCTGAGGGATGTTTCTGATTCTTATCAGATTGAAAAGTTAGCACAAGCTGAATCTGTGAACGTCTTCTCCCCTTCCTTTCTTCATTCCCTTCCCCCAGTTCTCTGAATCATAAACTCCAATTCGATTCCCCCCTCATGTCCAGTTGTTTGTTTGAGGAACACTACTAGTCAGGACCAATCATATCAAGTTTCTCTCCCATTTCCATTCCGTTTTCTGGCGTCATAACCTACTGGTAACCCTATACGCTCTGGTCACTCTTTCCCCGGACCAAACCTTTCAAAATTCGAATGTCTAGTGTCACAATGCTGTTGTCCATCACTTCACCAAGACTCCAGAGGGAACACGCTGTTCGATGGCAGCACGAGGGCTCGTCGAAGACTTGACAAATGTCGATGATGAGAAGGAGAGTCAGTGCAGTCGGTCCGGTGTACATTCTTCTTCAACATTCCTTTCTCCGGCTTTGACTCCTTTTTGATACATATCGTTCCCCGGGGGATCGAGTCTCCTGAAGAGAGCACGCCAGCTGAGAGAGGGAGCACTCCTCCCAACTCACCTCATCATCTGAACTCTTCCCGCCTCGGGGCCACCCGCTGTTCGGATCTTCAAAGTTCTGGAAAACAGCTCGGAATAGAACATCGTCGTCATATTCCAGGCACGGGTCCCATCCTTTCCGAACTTTCCCAACCCTCTTCCGCTCTTTTCTTCTCATTAATCTGACCCATTCCCTCCGCATTTCTGAAAAGGGAAAAGGAGGAAGACGGAAGAAGATTTGTCGAATATCCTCTTCTCTTTGGTAGGCAAACAAAAAGGAAACGAACATCTACTCCACGGCTCTTCTTCTCCTTCTTCCCCTTCCCCTTCTTCTCCGGGGTTTTCCAGTTATTACGTCTTTCATAGTGAATTATCCATCTCGTTTGCCCCTCCGTTGTCTCCATCATCTCCCCCTCGGCCCATTGGCTTTCCTCGTCTTCATATTCGTCGTTTTCTTCTCTTCAGGATGTGTTGACTTGGCCGCATTACCGCCATCTTAACACATCAAAACACGTTGACGTCCGTTGGGTTAATCCTCCCAGGGTGTCCCATTTTTTGGGAGGGATTCATGGCATCCGGACCGTCGGCGAACGGCTTTTCTTTGTTCGTCATCTTGTCATCCTACTGAAACATGTTATCCGTCACCACTGATCAGTTTGATTTTGGCAAGTAACTATCCAGAAGGAATCCTAGAGAAATCTTTTCCGTAGACTTGCATTCTTCTGATCTTCTCAAAATAAGTCTCGGCTATTTCGATCTTTTCTCTTTCCCATTCTGTTCGAATTCCGAGAACCCTGACTCTACAATTTCGCCGTCTTGTCTCTTTCTTCTCCACGCACATCTTCATTATTAGAAGGCGTCAACGACTTCAGGGATTCCTTTCCATTCTCCACCTCTAGTCACACAAAAACAAAATGAATGTAATCGGGTAAAGGAGACAAGTTTCCTCCAATGGCGTCTAATTTGCATTCCATTTTGTGTCATTCCATGTCTCTTTGCAAGCTAATGTAAGTTGAGCCTTCCCGTTTCGTTGATACTGATCCCGTTTGAACTCCGCCGACACCTCCGTCGACAAACCCAATTGTCTTTACATTCTGACGTTCGCCCACCGACTCCTTTTCCCTCTTTTTCCCACTTTTCCAGCCTTTTTTCCGATTTTCACAAAGCCGTGCCGCCGCGAAACGAAAGACTTTTGCCTGGATCAGTTTCACTTTTCGAGTGTTTTCGCGCACTTCCTCCATAAACCATTAGCTCCTTTCGGGAAAGAGTTCTTTCTTCTTCTCCCAAAAGTCCATAAGTCTGGCAGGAAGAAAAACTTGACGTCACGATGGTGATCTCTGAAGATTTGTCACTTGGTACTTCAGATGATCTCCTTGTTTAAGAATTCCTTCTGCTCATTCGGCATTTGGTGTCTTCCTTAGTTCTTCCAACATTCCCGCTCCAAGCACTCTCACTGACTCACAAAGAAGATGACGTGGCGGTGGTGTGGGGTTTGGATCCAGCCAGTTCCCTCCTTATTCAGAATTCTGAATAACATGTTCTCTGTTGGTGAGTAAATCAATTAGAGCCCCTCCCTCGCTTCTGTTCCCACTAGAGAAAGCGAAGGAAGTGCTCTTCTGATTTTGATTCAGCATTAGACATCACTGGGTGGAAAGTGTGAAACACGCCCCGAGCCGGCCGCCGAGTCGTTTCTTTCTTTCTTTTTCGTTCCACATGTCATTTTGACGAACATTGCGGCGACGTGGCAACGGAAGGAAACTTTCGAAAAGCAGATGCAGAGATGCAGCACAACTACGCGCCACTCCTCTTGCTTTTCGTGTAATCTTGGGTTTCCTAGGTCTCTTTCGATGGCATCTTCTGAATTTGTCCCTTCCCCAAGTTTCCCAAGTATTCCTAATGACATCTCCTGCTCTATTGCCCCATTTCTAAGTACAAAACCAACTGATCATCGATGAGGGTACCTTTCCCGTCTCTGCCTGCTCTTCATCTACCTTCCAATTATCCCCTTCTTCTCAAATCGCATTACCCATCCAATCTGCTGTCAATCTATCCATTCTTTTCCAAACCGAAATCACATTTCAACCCAATTCCCGTGCCCACCCCGCCTCCTCCTTCTCCCCCTCCTTCTTCGTCTTCCCTAATCGGTCCCAGCAGCTACCGATTTTTTCCTCCGTTTCCATTTACTTTCTTCCCTCCCGACTAGGCTCCGCCCACTCCCAGTTTGTCAGTCTCCCTGCTGAAACATTTATTTCCTTATTTCCTCCTCCCACTTCATCTTCTATTCTCTTTGCATTTCTCCATACATTGGTATATTGAAGGCAGAAATGAACGTGACGGGCACGATACTGGAAGGAATGATACCGCTGATACCAGAGTGAGTTATCTTATTATCCAAAGTAGTAGGAGCAGTAGTATGTGTGTCTGGAACGGGAACACACATTGTGTATCAAGTTGTGTCATATTCAAATTGGTCACAGCTGCAAACAAAACAGAACAGCAAACATAACATTTGTCAGAAATAATGGCTCAGCTCTTCATAGTGATGCTTATTGAGCAATGCTGCGAGAGAAAAAAAAACAGTTTGCACTGAGCCAAGTGATCCTTGAAATTGTCCTCGGAGTAGCCTTCTCATTTGTCTTCTCCCTTCCCTTCTCGTCTTCCTTTCTCAATTCTTTTCCAGTCGACCGGACCCAAATTCAATTTTCATTGCCCTGCACTTGCTCCTCCTTTCAGCTATCTCCCCCTTCTTCTAGGTCTTCTAAGGTTGAATGAATGAGTAAGGGAATCGGAAAGGAAGTCGCGAATTGGAACAACAACTCATTGAAGAGCATGCCATCTGGGCGGAGGAAAGAGCAAAAAACACATGGACCCATTGACGTCCTTGGGGTTGTCTGTCTGCATCTGAATGAGTATCCCGACCCGAAAACTTCATTATCAAAGTCCAATTTTCTTTTTTTCTGCAAACGAAAAATGATCAAAATTAATAAGGTGCAGTTCTTGATGACGTAAATCGGGGCAGCAGGTACAAAACGGAAGGGGATATTGTAGCAGATGGCACGAAGCAGTGCTCCGATTGTGGTCGTTGTTATGCAGTGTTCGTATCGTCGTGAAGCATGTCTCCCCAATTCTTTGAATATTTATTGTTTCTGATCTTCAAAATATTTTAAAATACCTTTCTTTACTTTTATCAATTGGGTAGTTCCGATCGAGATCCTCAGCTATAAAACGATCAATCAACTAGTTACTATGCCACTTAAAAGATCTCAACATCCGGCCCAATCAAACGTTTCGAGTCTTCAAATGTTTTCGTTTTTCTCTTCTGTTTCATTTACGGAACCAATTATCTTTGGTGCTTTGAAAGGTTCAAGAAAGCAGAAAAAAGTGGCGGCGAAAGCAATTCTCGGCGCCTGGGAAAGATCGGATTTCGAAGTGACAGACCACTTCTGAAACCAGTGCGCAAATCTTTTTCTGGTGCCAAAAGGGGTCTCGAAGCACGAAACAGAGGCCGGAATGTTGGCGTTGAACGAAGAATTAAAAGATCAGAACATTGCTGACCTGAACTCAGCGCTCAAGTCAGAATTTGATATAAACCGAGAGTCAGATTGATAATCTTTCGACAAAAAATGAGCGGAATAAATGAGAAAAAGACGGGGTTAATTAGGAGAACGTCAGGAAATCCGATGCTCGTCGCCTCGCATCGAGATGTCTTCTCCGCCCACAGATTCACGACGGAAAAGAGAAACAGAAACGCTATACTTTTCATCACTTTTCCTTGAACTTTTCCTAATTCTTTTCCACACTTTCCGACTTTTCAGCATCATGATTCTGGAGTGGGAAGGCAGCGAGAACTCGACAGAATGCTTGTGCTCCGACATTCAGAGGGACGACTACTCGCCGTTTTATGAATGGTGAGATCAAGGATCTTGATCATCAGAGTCTCATCAACAAGTTTACAGGGCCAATTACCTGACAATCATCCTCGCCCTTCCCATTCTCTCCGTCTTCGGCGTCCTCACCAACATCATCAACGTGTTCCTCTACACCCGAAAGCGACTACAGAACTCTGCCAACACCTACTTGCTCTTTCTCGCCTGCAGCGACTTCATGGTCATCGTCACCGGTCTCTTCATCTTCTGGATCGATTCTGCGCGTTCCTACATTCCCGAACTCACCCAAGCACCCTACACAACAGTGTACACCTTGCCGTTTGGGTATATGGCACAGACTTGCAGTATCTACTTCACTGTCGCAGCTGCAGTTGATTGTTTTGTCAATGTACAGTTTTGATTGAGATTGACCAAATCGAAATTCCAAGTTTCAGGTGTGCTGGGCATCTCACGCGAAACACTACTGCACCGTCCGTCGCGCCAAGCAGATCTGTGTCTCGATCGTCGTCGTCTCCATCATGTACAACTCCCTCCGCTTCCCCCAATTCAACCTCCGCAAGTGTTTCAATGACATCACCAATGAGCAAGTCATCGAAATCTGCCCGACGTCGCTGTTTGTCACCATCAATTCTGTCTATAATATGTAGGGAACTCCTTGATGTCCCCTTAGCTACAAACTATCTTTTCCAGCTACATGTACATGGTGTTGATGACTCTTCTTCCGTTTTTCTTCCTTCTCTGCATCAATGCAATCATAGTGAAGAGGCAGTCGAAGGCCAAGTCAGATGAGACGACACCGAAGAACGAGGGAACTTCGGACGACACAATCACAATGATCATGGTCGTTATTCTGTTCCTCGCCTGCAACACCCTGGTGACTCGTTCTAGACTTTGACTCATTTCAATTCTCTTTTTTCTCAGGCCCTCGTTGTGAACTTTATCGAAAACTTCACCGAGCCGTCGCCAGTTCTGCTCAACTTTCTCAGCGACACCAGCAACTTTCTGGTCGTTTTAAACTCGTCCGTCAACTGCGTTATCTATTTCATTTTCAATCAGGATTATAGAGAGATGTTCAAGTATGCCTCCTTTATCAAGAGCTATTCTTTCAAAGAAAACTTTCAGATTGTACTGGAAGAAGTTGAAGCGAGTTCTATACGACGAGTACTGCTGTTGTTGTCACTCGGGCTCTCGTAACTACTCCGCGTATCAACCTGTGTCGACAAGATTGGTCATTGATAAGGTAGGAGGCATGAAAACAAACAAGAGATGACATGCTGAACTTTGTGTTTTTCAGAGCCAAAACGGTAACAGCAGCACCAAGTTGATTCTTCCCTCTCTGGATCTGAACAGAAGCGATCAGGCGAGCTTCGCAGGTGAGAATTGGGAATCGAACCACGTGATCCATTGAATGGGAAATAAGAAGAAACGAAACAACAAAAGTATCCGGTTTCTTCAGAATCCGAAAGTGCTGCCTCGCCCATCTGGCAGCCATTGACCACGCGAAACCTTCCCAACGTCGACTGGCCCAACATCGACGACGACATCGATTCGGGATGGGATGACGGAAGTCAGGTGAGCACAATGAGCACTCTGATCTCTATCTCTGTGTATAGTTGAAAATGCAGATCTCTTCGCGAACACCGAAACGATGGCTTGCCGAGGTGAACATAGTCGACGTCGAGTCATCCGAAGGCGGCCGTCATCCCCGCATCTACGTCCGTCCGCTTAATCAACTGCCACAGAACGAGACCATCTCGATCACTGCTCTCTAATCTTTCCATTTCTTTTTCACATTGAAAACCCTTTCCCTTCGCCCAGTCCCTGCTCATATCTCTAGTCGCATCCCCATCCCAGTTCTCCATTTTCCCGTTCCTCCCGATGTTCCATTGCTCTGTACCCACTTCTCTACGTGTCCCTTCCCTTCATTATTTTGTTTGATCAACAATTGATTAATAAACTGATAAACCAATCAACACCAACACCAAACAACACAATCTTCTGATCACTTGGAAACTCATTCCATGAAACTCTTTCGTTGTGTCCTTCTGATAAGGACAGCCGCACGTCAATCCCGTCTAATCCGCTGCTAATTTCGACTTCGTCTTGGTTACTCCTTCTAATCTTTCCAACTCTCTCTCCAGTTTTCTCCGCCCAAAAGTTGGCTTCTATACGACTTTCTCCCCAATTTCGACTCTTATCAGAGTCGTTTCAAAAGAACAAATAGGCTCCATAATCATAAACACCGTCGGCTTCAAGAGATAACAGTTTTGGTCGGTCGGTCAGTCAGTCAACTCGACTCGTCTTGTTTGTTTGCTTCCTCGTTTTCGTTTCTGATTATTTTCTTCTCCAACTTCCCCTTCATTTCATTCTCTTTCCGTTTCCAGAGCCATGAAACTGTTCATCCTCTCCCTTCTCTGCCTCTTGGCTGCTGTCCAAGGAATGAGAGATCAGTCGATTGCCGTCAAAGGAAGACTTCTCTGCGGCAGCAAACCGGCAGCCAATGTCAGAATAAAGTTGTGGGAGGAGGACTCTGGACCGGATCCGGATGATCTTCTCGAGGCAGGATACACCGATGCCAACGGAGAGTTCCAGTTGTCTGGAGGAGAGGCCGAGCTGACTCCGATCGACCCGATCTTCAAGGTCTACCACGACTGCGATGACATTCTGGTGAGTTGAGGAAGCCTGTCTGCAGGTCAAGCAGCAGTTTGATATTTGCAGCCAGGACACCGTAAAGTCAAGTTCCTGATCCCCAAGTCGTACATTACCCAAGGAAAAGTACCAAAGAAGACCTTCGATCTCGGAGTTCTGAACCTCGAAACCATTTTCCCGAAGGAGGAGAGAGAACTGATCGTCTCCAGAAGACGTCGTCACAACAGGAAGTCTGCTGATGCCAGCAGTGACATGAGCAACGAACAAGAACAAGAATGACCTGTTTATTCAAATACAAATGTCTTGAAAGTGATTATTAAAACCAATTTAAAAAAAAAAAAGAAGATATTGCAATAATATGAGTTTCTCAATAAATACGTATCCCATATGCCCCTAAACTCTCTGCCACTGCTTGCTCAACTGCGCAAAGTAGTTCTCTCCCGTTTCCTGTTCCACAATGTTCTTTCCAAGCACATTTTTGATCTTCAGCACCTGATAATTATGAATGATTGATTATGGATGTCTCTCGAGTGCTAATCAACTCACTTTCAACCTTTCCGGCTTCACCACACTGACATCTTCGGATCGATTGCTTCTGGAACAGTCTTTCCACTTCCAGAACTTCATCGACTCGTGCATGTACACAACTATCATGGCCATCGAGATCTGGATCAGAATTGCTATCTGAAAATGAGGAAAAAAGATTTAGAAGCAAATCAAAACACGAACCGTTCGAAAAACTGTGAAGATAGGTACATATTTGGATGACTTGTTGCACTCGTCCTCGTCAAACTTCCTCGCAATCGAAATCGTGTAACTGGTTATCACAAACATCAGTGAAATCACATTGTCTAGGACGATAAACGGAACGAATATTCTGGAAATGGGATCAGAGATTGATACACAATCAAGCCAAATTACCTCAAAGCTTTTACATTTTCAGCCAGTTGATATCTGGTCGTCAGGGTTGATTTCCCCACAGAGTTGGCTGTTTTGTAGCGATTGACAGCAAAAAGGACAATGAGACACACGCAGATGATGAACGAAAGGACGACTTGGATGTTGTTGACGAGCGTTTCTTGGTGTTGGGACAGACTCATCAGGACAACGAACACAATCTGGAAAGGGGAAGAATAATGGAAGACGGTTGGATCGAGGGACTGACGCATATGAACTGTCCAATGAGATAAGGGACCCATTGAAGAGACTTTTCGTAGTTCGAGACAAAGACTGTAGCTGCTAGGCGCTCGAGAAGTGCCAGAATCACAATGGGCTGGGTGTAATAGTTGGCAGATGTCAGTATGAATTC
>LR564707.1:16926-33176 GCA_900536345.3 Caenorhabditis sp. 39 LS-2015 | reverse complement strand
TTCGTAGTTCGAGACAAAGACTGTAGCTGCTAGGCGCTCGAGAAGTGCCAGAATCACAATGGGCTGGGTGTAATAGTTGGCAGATGTCAGTATGAATTCGAGAATCGAAAATATGAACTCATTGATGAAAAAGAACTCCAGAAGGTTCCGGAAGAAGAGCATAAAATTGGAAGTGGTATGGGCAAGAAGGACGAGGAAGAAGGAGATTCTGAAATAGGTACGTGCTCAAAGAGACAGTGAACAACGGATAACTTACACAAAAAGAGGATGAAAAGCATTGGGATGCCTGATGAACATACTTGCCACCAGAACATATATAAGAGCGAGAGGTGCGTAGATGACGACGGTGTAGATGCCGACGAACCATTGGGCCTCCATTGGGCAGTTGGGCGAGTTGCTTGTCAGACCCAACATTGACACATTCGATAAAGTTGATGCACCTGGAAACGGGGAGATTGATATGGTGATCCGATATTGAGTTTTCTTTTTTTGGAAAACTAATAAGCTCCTCGGAACTAGAGCTTTTAACTAGAAAATCTAGCAAATCGTAGGGGGCTGTGTGTCAAAATCATATTGTTTTCAATTATGTGTTACGTCAAGAAAACAACGCGTTTATAGGCTGATTGGAAGAGATATGGCTACAAGTGGGGGACCGAAAAGTTATCAGATGCAAGGATGTAATCACTGGGGTTCAGTGAGTCACTAGACTATCAATATCAATAGTCAGCTGTTACCGTAAGCAACCTATCAAGTACTAAAAGAATTTCTTTAATCAAGAATCAATGGAAAATGATGTCACGAAGAAAGCTACATAAATGCCTTTTCTGCGCTGGCAACTAGTGTATCAAGTCGACTTTACAAAGTCGACTCTCAGTCGATTTTTATTTTCGACTGACGTTTATTTCCGAAAATTGTTTTTAATCATTATTTCATTCACGTGATCTAAAACGTGGCAAAAATGGGAGGAAGGAGTCCACGTGAGCTACGTGATTTTTCTTTTTTCTAGTTTTAAGCTGCCAAACAGCGCTGTTCTGGATCCTTTCGAATAGAGAAAACAGAGGGAAAACGGGTCAATGTGACTTCATATAAAAAGCATTGAGAAGACACAAATAGTTTTCACAAAACAGTAAATTTTGAAATGAAACTATTTACACAAACGTATCAGTCGAAGATAAAAGTCGACTCTCAAGCCATTTTTGAGTCGACTCTTAGTCGACTCCAGTCGACTTTCAGTCGACTCAAATTCGACTCAGTCGACTCCAGTCGACTCTTAGTCGACTCCAGTCGACTTTCCAAGTCAACTCTAATCGACTCAGTCGACTCCAGTCGACTCCGGTCTCAGTCGACTTTCAGTCGAAAACCTGGTCGACTTGATACACTACTGGCAACCAACAAACTGGCTAACTGGGACAAACAAAGAGTTTCTTGGAGTAATCCAAGTGAGTGTGTGCCTGAAGGACTGCAAAGAACAAGAGGGTCCGCTCCTCGCTCCTCGCCCCCGGTTTGGCGCATGACACGACCACGGACCACGAGTCTTCTCTCCAAAGTACACCTCATTAAATATATCTGTCTCTCGGTTTGCAGAGGTATGTAGAACTCTTCGAAAATAGACCAGAGAAAAGGAGAGAAGCTATGTACTACTTTCCGCTGCTCCTGGAGCCGAGAAGAGGTAGGAAGAAGAACACAAAAGGAAAATGTAATTTCTGGTGGTCCGTGGTCTTCTTCTCTCCCCTTTCTCTCCTTCTTGGCTCCCAGCGCAATAAGACCAAGGACCCCAATTATGAGCGGTCGTTGCGTTTCGGATTGGCTATTTGTGCACAGCTTGTCGGAGGAAATAAGCTGGCGCCTCGAGCAAATACACAAAACCCGAAGCGATATATATTTCATTGGGAGCTGGAAATGAGTATGCAAAAGGAGCTGACGAAGAGGCAGAGACTACAGGAGCCGAGAAGCACGGGACAGATAATGACAGAGAACGGGATGGGTGATTATAGGCAACTTGAAGGTCGAGAAGCTGATTCTTCTGATCTATCGGGAGGAAGAGATGTTTATGTGGTAGTTTGGACTCGAGAAAAGGGAAGAATGGAATCTGGAGTGTGTTGTTTTTTGAAAGGCTTATCTTACAAGCAGTTGTGAACCAAGTGTCTGCTATTTCACCTGTCTTCTGCAATGCGTCAGATGACATTTGTTCCAAAGTTATGTTCGGAAGTCATTGGCAACTAAATTCGTTTGCGGAATTCGGAAACCAAAGCAAAAACTCGCAGACATCACACATTAAAAATGCCCTTTGAAGTGCAGACATGTTTGCGGAGCATGCTGGTGATGTCAAACTTTTGAAACACCAAATTTGAGATTTGAAAACTTCACATGATTCTGATTCAAAGTCTAACGTCTTTTGCAGATTCTGAAGGCAACTCAGCTAGTGGAGAACTTACTCCAAGTGACATAGTCGAAGGGTGTTTTTGTTGAGAACTGGTCGCAATCTTTAAAAGTTCTGATTCTCAGAAATCGTACTAACTGCTGATTTGCATAGCCTACACTTATAAGATAAGGTTGAAAAAACAAGATGGTGACGACTTTTCCAGGTCTAAATATCAAAAAGAACTACGGTAGTTACCGCTAAACCCAGAATGAACTGACTCATAGTTGCATCAGAAATCTACCGTGATCCCAGGCAACTCATGCTTTCCAAGAGCACATGTTACTGATTCGAGAACTTTGATCATCAAGAATCTCCGCTCTTTCACTCATTTTCCCATGACACCAAGTTGCCAGACATGATCAAACGATGGTCTCTCAGGGAGATGCTCCGATACAGAAATCGACTAGTTCTAACTCTAACATAGTAGTCGTAACAAGAATTCCGGAGCAGACACAGACCAGTTCTTTATTCAATTTTGGTGTTGTTCTTTCGACGAATCGGAGATCAGACATGGAAGAAAAAGGATCACTTACGAAGATCAAGTTGACTAGTCATAGTGAAACGAAGAAGTGATAGACGGAGGAATGAGCTATTCAGAAACGATTCAAGAACTATTTCATTCTGCAAGTGGACAGGTGGGGGAGGGAGGGACGTGGGAATTTCAAAGTGTAAGTATAGGTTGGGATTAGCTATTTCAATTTCCATTTCCAATTTCAATTTTCAAATCATAACTTTGGTTTCGAAAGTCTGTAACAAGAGCGTGGGAAATGCAGTCGGCTCGCGAAAATTTCCCAGCTCAAACTTCTGAAGGCGATTTGAGATTCGGAAGCGGAGATTTGTTGCCAAGATTCGGGAAGAAGAGCTTAGAAAGGGACAAAAACCAGATGGACGAAGGGACAAAAATTGGAAACAGATGAATAAGAAGGGGGAAGGAAAAGTCGACGGCAACATGGAAATGGGGAAATTGGAGAAAAACGGGGAATGAGTGTGTGAAAAAAGCAATTATGGTAGGGGTCATTCGTGCGAAATGGCACAAGGAAAGGTGCGAAAAGATCAGAATATTCGAGGGGGACCAGGGGACACGATGGCAGTATCTAGTCGGATGGATCTCGTTTCTCTTTGGAAAAAATGTATAAAAAGAGAGTAAACAAACAGACAGGAGAGGTCTTCTTCATGTGTGCAGAAGACGTGATTTTATGAAAGGACCAGATATGGAGCATCTGAGACATAGAGGACTGCTTCTAGTGCAAATAGGCGGAACATTTCGGAATTTTTGAGCAATGGCAGCATCAGAGAACGTATTCAAAGGGCGATTGGTAGGAGAATGTCAACTGGGGGAAGGGGTTCGAATTGTGAGCTCTGGAGGTCTAGTCAGCGCCGGAAGCAGACAATGTTTTCTTGAAATAAACTTGAACAAAACTTTTGTTTTTTGGAAACGAACTGGGAAAGGAACTGATTCTGAGAGAGAGAAAACAAAACGAATGTTAGTTTCGAGAAGACGGAAGTCAGCGAGGAATGATTACATGTTGGATAACGCCATCCGAATGTCAACCATTTGATAGGTCGCACTTTGCAGAAGGACAATTCGGAAAGTTTAAATTCGGTTTTCAGAAAAACCATGTAGTGCAGTACTTTTGAAACCACCGCGTTTTATGAATGTCACAACTCCTCGGATCAGATACTGTGTCAATCGTGCTCAATTCAAAATAATTCGAACTCACCTGCAATCGGGAACTGGAGCATGTTGAATGCGTCACTGACAAGAAATGTTCAACACTCTAAAACAGCAGTCAGTCAGTCGCCAAAGTGAGTAATAGTAGTGGAATGAACCCAGCTGTCTCTCCTTTCTTACTCTCTTGTTGTTTTCCTTTCTGGTTCTTTCCTCCGGGAACTCGAACACAAATCAGATCAATTCTCAGTGGTCATAAATAAGAAAATGGCAATGTAGAAGAATGAAAGTGTTATGGGAATGAGAAGAGAGCAGCAGATGAAGCAGTGCCTAATGAATGATATCAGGGGATCATATGGGGAACGAACGGGAAACAAAGATCAGGTGTATTCGGTGATGTTTCCGATGAACGAAAAGAGTTTGAGTTATCAACAAGAAAGTTGACTCAATCGACTGACTCAGAATCTGATTTCACATAGATCAAAGACATTTTCACATTTTTGACCGCTAGGGATTAGTAGTGATAGTGTCCGTTACATTCGACACATTGCACTTATCATATCATTCCATTAGGTTCCCGAGATCCACCTCCAAAAGTTTCCTCAATCCTCATTCTCCGAACGAATCGCCGGATGCCGTCCGTGTTTCCATATGTCTCCTTCTTGATTCCATAAGCACCTTAACTTCCCGGATTATGTCTCTTCCATCCCTCCAACCTCAGCCTCCTTCCCGTTATGCCTGCACGTACTCTTCATCCTCATCGACTGCCATCTGATAGCTACAATTCGAAACAATGGGAGTCTGTATTGTGAGTTTCATTTCTTGATTTTTTGATGTTTAGAGGGCCATGTTTTCATGCTGTGCTTTGTTATCTTGTTTTGATAAAAATATTTGGCAATGCGTTCGTTTTTATCTATTTTATTCTGAGTTAACAGCAATGAAAGCTTTCATAAATTGTTAGAAAAGCAAAAAAACAAAAAGTCCATCAGGTTTTTGATTCTCCCCCTTCCAGAGTCACGAGTACAGAAAGCCAACAGCTCAACAAGAAGAAGTTCTTCAGGACTTTGCAAAGTTCGCGAAGCCAGAAGAACGGCCGCCGATGGCTGTCGAGCATCAGACTTACGACTACAAGCAATCGGAAGAGGAGCAGGAAGACGAGCTGTTCGCCATCATCTGCTGTCCCCACTCAATAGGATTCGATAGGGACAAAATAGCTCTGGTTGACCTGGATCCGACTAGTGAGACGTTCTGCTCGATACTCTCAGAGATCCGACTGACTTCGAAAGGCGACGAGCCAGGGAGAATGAACTGGGCAAAGTCCGCAGAGTCGCTGAGCGAAATGAGCAAGTTGGTCAGGCGGAACCTGATAATTCCTTGTATGAACTCGGGAAAGATCTACAACGTTGCCTATGAGAATCAGAAGTTTAGAATTGAAAAGGTGAGGAAAGAGATCTCCGTGATAAGAAATTCCTTGAAAAACGTTGCACCCTGATCAGGAAATTCGAAGTGACGAGCTCTTCCGGAAAGATGTTTCCTGTCCCTACGCAGTTCGATCTCTTCCTCTAAAAGGAGCACCTATTCACGTATCCACTTTGGGAGACCGAAACGGACACGGAAAAGGTGAGAACAGTGCTGTTTTATTGATCCGAACCCTTTGGTCCAAAGGCTTTGGGGTTCATAAAGAACGCCTACATTGTCAATAGATTTCCACCAGTTCTTCTGATTTTACGCTCTGCCTGAATCATAGTACAACTTCCAGGTGACTTCATTCTCATTGACCGATATTCATGGGAAATCCGTCAGAAGAGCAAACCAGAGTTTGCCAATTTCGGAGGGGACTTTTGCCTTCAGCCACGTCACAACTTGATGATTTCCTGTGAATGGGGCCATCCTCGGCTGTTCAGAGATGGATTCTCGACTAGTGAACTTGATAATGGTACCCTTGAAATTCTAGTTTTTCCCCCTTAAACATTTTCCTGAGTACTGATAATTTAGTGTCAGAAAGTTTCGGATCAAGTCTGCACGTGTGGCAGATCAGTCCGCCGCAGCTGTTGCAGTCGATCAATCTGGATCCGTTGGACGGCAGCCTCGTGACCACCGTGAAGTTTCTGCACAATTCGGACTGCAATCACGCATTCGCCATATCTGCAATCGGAAGTTCCATATTCCATTTACACATGAACACTCTCACGAGGGAATGGATGGCTGATCGGGTGGCACATGTGCCGTCGTTGAGGGTTGGTTGCGAAATATGCTGATGAGCATTGCATGATCAACACTCTGTTTCTATTTCAGGTGGAGAACTGGCAGAGTGACGAAATCCCCGCACTGCTGACTGATATGATCATTTCAATGGATGACCGGTGGATGTACGTTTGCGGATTTCTCCACGGGATCGTTTGGAGGTTCGATATCCAGGATCCGTTCAGGGTTTCTCTGCATGATAAGGTCTTGAGCAGCTAAAGAGTCTTATCCCCAAAAGTTAATTTCAGATAAATCTGGGCGGAGTCTTCGAAAGTTTCCCTGAAGTGCGCATCAAGACATCCAATGCCATGGAGGACCGTTGGTGGCTGCCCCCAGAGTCCCGTTCATTGCCACGTGGCACCCGATTCCGAGGAGGTCCCGCATTGATGCAATTGTCCAAAGACGGCCGCCGTCTTTATGTTTGCAATTCGTTTTATAAAGCCTGGGACGCGCAGTTTTATCCGGAGCTTATTTCGTGAGTTTGTCCATCTGATGTCGTCCCGTCTTCCCTTCTTTTTTCTCCACGAAGATTTCTTCGAACCAAAGGAGACTGAAAGGATAAAAAAGAGACGAAAGAGGGGATAACGGACGACGGAGAAAGAGAAAATGGAAGAAAGAGTTCCAGAGATGGAGGACAAATGGTTCGAGTGGATATCGTCGACAATGCGATGCAGCTGAATGAAAAGTTCCTGATTGATATGAAGGTGGGTGCTTATTGTTCAGTAGACCAGAAGATACGGGAAGATGCATCAGTTACTAATCAGGTTCATGCTTGAATTCAGTCTCGCTTCAGTGGGAAATATGAGTTGCTGGCCTGACCGCATCGAACTCATTATTTCAACAAGAAAACAGCGGCGGCCTGAGAACAACATTTCGCATTGCCCACGGCAAAAAAACAAGTGCCACTAGAGTTTTATGTGTGAGAAAATCTGTTTTTGAAACAATCGAAAACCCCATCTCGACATGGTTAAAGTCGTTCTGTTTTTAACACGATAACTGTCACGTACAAGGCCGAGAACTTTTTCAGAAAATCAAAAGTTCCAATTTGTATTCGGAAGACGTTAATCTCTAGTTTCGCACTCCTCGTTGTCTCATCATCCCCCTTGCCAATCAACTAGTTTCAGGACCAACCATACGGACCGTTCGTCATTCGCGACATCAAGTTTCCGGACGGCGACTGTACCAGTGACTCGTTCCTCTGATCCCCTTCGTTTCCCCTCTTCCCATTCCCCAAATCCCGCATTCTGCTTCCAAATTAATCTGTTCTCCTTCATGGTACTTGTGCCCATCCCCTCATTCTCCTTCTCTCCCTCTCTTCTTCCCTCATCCACTCCCGCCCCATTGTTGCGCACTCTCTTCCATTGCGCAAGAGAGACTGCTGCTCTTTGCTCCTCCTCCCTCTCCGCTTCTCTCTCCTGGCTCCCTATCACAAACTGTGCGAGACGGAAGGATGATAGGTCGGCGGAGGAGCTTCTTCTCAATGTCCCGCTACCTGCTGCTTGTATCAATTTCTTTCCTGTTCCTATTTGTCTTGTAAGTGTTTCTTCTTGATCAAACACAAATATACATCCGAGACTTTCTGATGATGGCTGACTGATCCGACTGAAAAGTCGAGATACTCTGTCTAGGATCATTCCAACCTGGAAACCACAGGCATAGGAGGGAGAAAACAAACAGATATTAGTGTGTTATCTGTTCGAGTGTACAAGAGGAACATGTTCTGCCGTGGGATCTTCCCCTCCTTCTCCTTCTTCTTCCCACATGTTTTTGACGCTTCTCTCCGTCAATTGCACACTGGGCGGCAGAATGCAGATGGAGTTCATGGGACACGAATTAGCATAAGAAGATCTGGATCCAATTCGTCGAGAGTTTCAGGGTAGAATGCAAGCCGCCAAAGAGTTTGAATCGGATGAGAAGCAAGGGAACCTACAACGCAGCTGCATTCAACTCACCGTCAATGATCAACAACGGACTGCTTCTGGCGGTGAGTGAGTCAGATGAGATGGGCAGAATAATGTGAGAAGATGTTGGAGGGAGAAGAAGGGAGATCTGATTATTCCAGTAGATTTCACACATAAACCTTTTGCAAGCAGACAATTCAGTGAACACTTGTTTTATTCGGGGCCCCAAGGGTTCGATAACTTTTCGAATTAGTAGTTGAAAGACAGAAATGTTTGGTAAAGACTGAGATTTCTAAGTCTATTCCTTAGATTCAACCTCAAACTGGCACTTCAAGATTCCTCGCTTCCTTCTTTTCCATCTCCTTCCCAACATCTTATGTCAATTATGAGCATCCTTTGTTCTGCCAATACACCCCCTCAGTCCCCGTCCCTCGTATTCCAAGAAGTTCCACCCCTGCATTGTCCTCGCCTAAAGTACTTCTCTTTCAGGATGGAATTGGCGACGAGAACGGTACGAGTAGGGAGACACGAGAGAGTTACGAAGAGTATAAGGATGACATTGATCATTTGCTCGAGGAGGATCTGACATTTTATGATGAACCGGAGCTAGTGGAAGAAGATAATGATCAAGATACGGCAGTCGGTCCGATGCCTGTGAAGAAGGTTCAGATCAAGGACAAGACGGTGGAAGAAGAAAAAGAAACAGAAGAGGAAGAAGAAGAAGAGACCGAAGATGACGGTGGGGAAGACGCGACGGAAGAAGAGGAAGAAGAAGATGTCGAGGAGGAGACGACTACTGTAGTTGAGACGACTACGGTGATGGAGACAACGACGACGATGGAGCCGGAAGAGGTGACGGAACCTGAAGAAGAAGAAGAGACAAGAAACAAAGAGGAAGATGAGAGGTGAGCATGGCATAAAACTTGAAATTCGACACATGATGGTGGGAACTTCTCTAGCTATTCGTTTTCTTTTCCAAAAATGACGCCTAGCCTCTCAGTTTTCTTTGTCTTCTCCAACTTCTTCTCCTTCATCTTCGATTTCTGCTGTCCGGAAAGCGTGTAATAGGTTCTCCAGATAGATGAAGCCAATTCGGACTTTCCCGGCGGCTCCCTGTCTAGTTTTACACTCCTCGCCCTTCTACTTCTTCTTCTTCTTTCCCTATCGAGCCCATCTCAGATTTCTCTTCCTTCCCTTCTGCGCCCATAATTAGACGTGGGTGTACACACATATGCGCCAAGAGTACTCTCGCTATGCCGAGTATGTAATCGGTGGTTCCCAAGTTCAAAAGTTACTTCTCATTTGTCTTCTTTGCCACACCTTGAGTGTGTTTGTTTGGTTGGCACGAGAAGAAGAATGGCCGCCTTTTCTCACTTATTTCGTGCTCTCGCAGCTTGTAAAAAACCACAGCAGAAGAGTTTTCGTTGGGTAGTTTAAGGAGAATAAATGGCGGAGGAGGAGTTCTTTATTTGATCAGACGCTCCAATCTAAAGTTTCATCGCTGTCTCTAATTGCCAATGTGAAATACTGTACTTTTAACCTTTCACCGTTTGTTCCGCAAGTGACTCTCTCGTTCAAATTGTTTCTATATCATCTACAAAAACACGCCTCGTTCGGCATTTCAGCTGTTCATCAACCCTTCCAGTAATCCTTATTTTTCCAGTTCCGACATTTTCTAAATGCCGTTTTGTACAAAACTCATTTAGAGGAATGCCAACCAATTGGAACATGTCATAGAATTTTTGATATTCTGTTTTCATTTTTCCGAATGTCTTCGTTCAAATGCCAACCATTTGAATCTTCCCTGACAGAAGAATTCTCATTGTCAATTCCCATAAATCCGTATACCGAACATCCCGCAAGTCACGTTCTTCTCCCTCAAATGAGCCTTAAATGACGTCTGAAATGCTCCGAGACTCATCTACCTACCGACCTCAATTAGCCTGCCACGTCATAACAATCAGTTTGAAATGGCGAATGAGTCGTCGTTCGTCTGGCCCATCTCCTCTTCTTCTTTCTCCTCCCCGCCTTCTTCTCTCTCCATCTTCTTCTTCTTCTTCTTTTCCTTCACAAAATCTATCTTTTCTCTCAGGTTATATAGCCAATTAGCCATCAAATCGAGATGAAATGTAAAGAAAACGAAAAACGAGAAGGTCAATTGATCTTTGCATTCATCTTTCATGTACTTACCTCAACTTCTGGAGCTGCCGAAGTCACGGTTTGCCTTCCGATGTGCTGCTGCTCTGTCCCTTTTCTGTCCATTGCTTTCTCTCAATTATCGCTTTTCTTTGTTGGAGGTGTTTCAACCAGCACGTCACTTCCATTCATTCATCCAATTTCCGTCCCGATTCAGCATTCTGGTCGCCCAAGAACTCTTCGGCATAGAATCTCAATGTTCTCAACATGACATTCTTCTGATTTGTGTTCCAGAAGACGTCCTTTCTTCAGAACATAGTCTTCTTAAAAGTGGGCACTCTGCCTTCCAAGTTCTCTAACAAATTACCCCCGGTTTTATCAAATTTCCGTTCTCTGTCCGACCGCTATCAACGTGATCTCCCCTTCTTTCTTTTCTTTTTTCGACGTCGTCAACAAAAAACCAAAGCGAAACAGACAGTTGTCGCCTTCTCCTAAATCACCGACCCACTTGATAACAGTCTTCTTCCCTTCTTCCATCCATTTCCATTTCCATTCCACTTTGTCGAGTGCATTCTTCTGTGGTGCCATACGAGCACCTTCCTCCTCCTCCTCCTCTTCACAATTGTTATTATTCTTCTCTGTCTTCTTATTCTTCTTTTACTTCTTCTTCTTCCTCATCGTCGTCTTCGTTTATTCTTCCTCACGCCACCAGACACGAACACCTTGCGCACACGAAATCATCGAGTTTTTGATGGCGATTTCGCAGATGCAGTCTTTCGTTTTCTTCATGGCTCAGTAATTTTGAAGGTCTCCTGACGCCTCAATGTTTTTTTGAAGAAAAATAGGAAGTTCTAGTTGAGTCTTGAGAATTCTGAAGTTCTTAAAGTTCAGAAGCGCCTCGGGGTTCTTTGAATAAACACGCCACACAATGATTTCCTGAACTTTTGAAAGACTTCTTACCTTTGACACGACCACTGGAGAATTGACATTCTGTTACTTGCTATGTGGAATTGTGGCTTCAACAAAAGTCATTTGACTATTTCAGACTTCCGAACATATTCCGAGAATCTAATTTACCAGAACAAAAAATGCTGCGAATCCCAGTTAGATATTCGAAAGTTCGAGTATGTCGGAGAAGAAGAAAGTGGGATAAGCGTGAGAGTCCGTGTCTCCTTTTTCATCTGCTTCATATCGTTGTCTATCCTCCCAATGTGTTTAGTGAATTCATCGTGTTCCCCTCCTCCTTTCTCCCACTTCATCATAAACCTTCCCCCACTTCTTCTGCTTCTTCTTCTGCTTCCCCATCTTTTTCCACTCGTTTGTTTATAGTCCGCATCCGTTTTTCGGCTGCTGCACCACCAGCTTATCCCCTTCTTCCCAATCACTTCTCACTCCAATTCGACGGCCCATTTCTGCCCGCAGGCCAAATAATTTCGGCGCCTTCTGCTTCCTCCATGCTTCTTCTTCTTCTACTCCTCCTTCTTTCGCTTCTGCTCCGCTCCGTCGTCACCTTCTTGGAGTTTTCCAGTCTTTCTTCTCTCCTGAGTGCGGAGCAAAAGTCTTGTCGCCTTCACTAAATGAATTAGAAGACGTCCGTCGTTTTGTCGAAGGAAACGAGCAACAGACATCTACTGAATAGTCCCTCCAGCCGCCGTCAATTCTTCTGATGCACTCGTTGATCAGCCACACGGCTATTGCGATTCTCATTTGCGGAACAGTCAGTGTTGAAGCATATCATGCTAGGTACATACATACTTGAGTTTTTTGTCAAGAGTTTAGCAGTTGATCAAAAACCAGAACTGGCTGAACTCACGCCTAACCATTCCATGTTTCAGACCAAAGTCTGAAGAGCGTCCTTCTTCGAATAACTTCGATGACGATGATCAAGGATCAACAACTCTAGAGTCGATTGCAAGACTTTCAGCACCGGTAAGTAGAACACTTTCATTGCCCATTTCCAATCAACTACCTCATTTTCAGCCCCACGTCCCCATCGAACAACCTCAAACTTCCGACACAGAAATCCTTGAACACCTTCTGACACGTGGCTACGATCATCGTGTCAGACCGCCCGGAGAAGACGGAACAATCCACGGAGGACCCGTAGTTGTATCCGTGAACATGTTGCTTCGAAGTATCTCCAAAATCGACAATGTCAACATGGAATACAGTGTGCAGCTGACATTCCGAGAGAGTTGGGTCGACAAGAGACTCAGCTACGGTGTCAAAGGAGACGCTCGTCCCGACTTTTTGATTCTGACCGCCGGACAGGAGATCTGGATGCCAGATTCCTTCTTCCAGAACGAGAAACAAGCATACAAACACATGATTGATAAGCCGAATGTGTTGATAAGAGTGCACAAAGACGGCACGATCCTCTATTCTGTCCGTATCTCCCTGGTGCTCTCGTGTCCAATGCACCTCCAATACTACCCGATGGATGTGCAACAGTGCTTCATCGATCTTGCTTCGTATGCGTATACAACAAAGGACATTGAATACGTGTGGAAGGAGGAGAATCCGGTGCAACTGAAAGCGGGACTCTCAAGTTCCTTGCCGTCCTTCCAGCTCACCAACACGTCGACGACCTACTGCACCAGCAAAACCAACACTGGTGCCTACTCGTGTCTCCGAACTATTCTGCAGCTGAGGAGACAGTTCAGTTACTATCTGCTCCAACTCTACATTCCCTCCTGCATGCTGGTCATTGTCTCCTGGGTTTCTTTCTGGATCGATCGGACTGCAGTGCCTGCTCGAGTCACTCTCGGAGTCACAACTCTGCTCACAATGACCACTCAGTCCTCCGGTATCAATGCCAAACTGCCTCCAGTCGCCTACATCAAAGCCATCGACGTCTGGATCGGAGCCTGCATGACCTTCATTTTCTGTGCTCTGCTCGAGTTCGCGTGGGTCACTTATATTGCCAACAAGCAGGATGCTAGTAAGAGTGAGTGATAATGAGGGAGAAATCAACCTAAGTTTGGTTTGTAGGGTCTCGACTGGAAAAGGAGAAAGCAGAGCTTCCGTTCCTGCAGAACACCCACAACGACGTCTGGGTGCCGCGGGAACAAGCGGAACAGGAGAGAGAAGTGATGACAGTCCGGATGAACCGACGACAGAGCAACAGCGTCTGGAAATGGATCAAGACGAAGACGGAATGGAACGACAAGTCGAAACGGGCCGACCTGATCTCCCGAGTCATGTTCCCCGTCCTCTTCCTCACCTTCAATGTTTCCTACTGGACGCACTACGGACAGTACGGCATTGCCATCAATTCCTAATCCCTTGAGCTCCCTCCTACTTATACATATTCACTCACCCTTGCGATCAATCGTTCACCTACGCTACCGGCATTTTGCCTTACCGGTGTTTTCCCCGAACTGGGCGAAGAAAGAAGAAAACAAAATTGATAAGTGCACAGCAATAAATAAAACAAATGAAATTCGAATCTGTGAGAAATAAATGGATTGATTGAATAAATAATTTTTTATATTTATGAGATGGGTCTTCGAGGGCTTTTTTGGAAACATGAGAATGTGGAAATTGAGAAAAAGTTGAGCGCCGTATCACTGTTTCACTGCTTCGCCTTCGCATCGGTCAGCTCCTTCCTGCACGAATCGGCGAGCAGTTGAGTGTCCACTTGGTCGGATGGCAGTTGAACGTATCTGAAACAAAAGAAATTAAGAAATCAACATCAAGATCATTAAATTGAAAAAAAAATACCTGACAACTGATCCGCGGATGAAGCAGTTTTTGACAGAGAGCATGTGTGGGAAGCGCTCCGTGTCGGAGACGGTGATGTCGGTGAGCTTCATGTTGAGGTACTGATCAACCGAGTGCAGCGTTCCGCAGATGCTGAAATTGAGTACGAGGTTTAGCAAATTTATTTAGAAAAATGAAAGTTTCTCGCTTAATTTGTAAAAAAAGACCATAAAATTCAGAGTTTTCAGTTCTCCATTGGTTGCTGAAGGAAAATTCCAGCAAAACATGAAAAAACCAATTTTGAGAGTTTGAAGTTTTTCTCAATTATTTTATACTGAAAAACAAGAATTTTCCACAAGTTTAACAACAAAAGATCCTTTCTCGCAACAATTTAAAACAAAAAAATTACCTGAGATCGTTTTTGAGCTCAACGACGACGTCCTTGCCGACGAGCGTTTTGAAGAACGAGAAGAAGAGCTGGAAAATGAGAAATTCAATATTACTTTAAATGAAATTTAATTTTTCTTACCATTCTGATTCGAGACCTTAGAAATCGATAAACTTCGAGAGAATAATCACCACTGAAATCTTTCGATTCGAATTCAAAGAGTAGATAAACATAGCGCGCGCGTTCGTAGCGGAGTGTCGTTCGGAGGGAGTCAAGAGGAGGAGAGCGGTTAGAGAACGGAATCCGGTTCCCTCTCTCGGAGTGACCAGCCACAGACACATTCGCCCAGTTTGTTTTGCGCTTTGAATCATCTTTCAAGAGACTGAGAAAGCGCGTTTTCTTGTCGAAACCAATGCTTTCCTCCTTTCCTTTCTTATCGATCTCTTTCCGTCCTGCGTTATATACATACAATTAATCGTCAATTAATCAGTCGATGCGTCAATGAACTGTTGTTTTCCAGAACACATGCTGCGAAGGCTGAAGGAACAAGTGTCCCAAGTGGCCAGTGAGGTATTTTCGAGTTTTCCCTGTTTCCGGATGAAATAACATGTTTTTCAGCTCGATGACAGATTGAACAGTAGTACTCGTTCCAGTGGTAGCCAAGAGCCACAGAAAACCAACAATGACCAGGAAATCGAAGGATTCTTGTGCCCGATTTGTATGGTTGAGCAAGGAAGCGCCGAGGAGCTGACGAGCCATTTCGAGCAAGCACATGCAGACGTAAGACTCATTTTCACTTTACCCACACCCCGTTTGAGTAGTTTCAGACGTCCGCCAACCGGAATCATCCCGAGTATCAGCCACCTCAGGCTTCTCCTATGACTTTTGCAACAAAAGATCAAGAGATTGATGAGCTGCGGATCAGAGTGCAAGAGGAGAAACGGTTTGCTGAAAGGATCAAGGAAGAGCTGGACAACATAAAACATGTGATGGCGATGGCATCAGATGTGACAGAAGACGAAGTTCCGTATATGGCTCAGCAGATTCAAGTGCTCACCGCCGACAAAGGAATGGTGACACGACAGTTTCTGGAACTGGAAAAGGAAAGTGGGCAGCAGTCGAGAGAACTTCAGCAGGTGAAGCAGGAACGAGGCGATCTGATGGCGAAGTTGAAGCAGATGAGCACGAAAATGCGGGAGATGACTGATGAAACCGAAGCAACAAAGGTCAGTCTGGAGGATCTGAAACGCCATGTGAAGGTGCTCGAATCCGATATTTCTCGGTATGAAATTGAAGTTAGCCGGCTTGAGAAAATGCTGGATCAGAGACCTTCAGAAGATGATGTTCAAGTTTTGCGAACCGAGTTGGTAAACGCTCAAAAACTTATGGACGCTATTTCCCAGGAAAAGGAGCTGGAGATCAAAGAGCATCTGAATTCTATTCGAAACCTCAGCATGGAACGGGAGAAACAGCATGCTGTGCACGAGAACATGGAGAAGAAACTGGCAGAAGGAGAGGAGACAGCCAAGCAGCTCCAGGTTGCATACGATGCACAAGCCGAAGAGTTGAAGCAGCGAAATGAACGAGTCGTGCAGCTGGAAGCCCGAATTGAGGAGAACGTGTTCGAGTTGAGTGAGAACAAGCAACATGTGCAGAGACTTGAGCAGAAGACCGCTGAAGCGGAAAACGCCGTGAAGGAACTCGCTTCTATCAATGGAACCAACGAGCAGTTGATGTTGAGCCTCAATACTAAATTCGATCAGGTATGAATAGTTTTGTTTATGTTCA
>LR564707.1:2231-16826 GCA_900536345.3 Caenorhabditis sp. 39 LS-2015 | reverse complement strand
CCGTGAAGGAACTCGCTTCTATCAATGGAACCAACGAGCAGTTGATGTTGAGCCTCAATACTAAATTCGATCAGGTATGAATAGTTTTGTTTATGTTCATTGAAACCTGAGAAACGCCGATCTCTAAACGTTGTCGCGCTCACAATGTGTAAACAAAACAATAAATTGCAGAATTCGAAACAGCGAGAAGTGTTGGAGGCGGCATTCGAAGAGAAGTATGCTTCACAGGGAGAACGACTCAAAACTGTGAGTAATTCAATAATGTTTTGGAAAAAATCTATTTTTCAGCTGGAAATGGCAAATCTCGATCTGACCAATGAAGTGGCTTCAATGGGCACTCTCTTGGATCAAGAAAGAACTCTGCTCGTTGAAAAGAACGAGGAGATCTCGAAAAGAGACGGCGCCATCAATGAATTGAAAGAAAAATTAGCAGAAAGTGAGAAGAAAGCTGGAAAGTTCAATAATGAACTCAAAGAAAGAGCTGAAGTTGTGGAAAATCTGACAGCTCAGCTGAACAAACTTCAAGAGAACTCAAAGGATTTGATGGAGAAGATTTCGACGGGAGAGGGCGGAGCGAAGATGGCTATTGAGCAGTTGGAACAGGAGAAAACGAAGCTGGCTGGCGAGCTTCAAACAGCTACGGAGAAGAATAAGTCAGCTACCGCAGAGCTTGAATCGCAAATTTCGGATCTTGAGAAGAAGCTACGCGAAGTGGAAGCTTCTAGAAACGAAAAGGAGCAGAAGTGGAAACAAGAGAAGGAAGAGTTTGTGAGGAAACTGACCGAAGCAGATGACGAAGTGAGACGGAAAGGAGAGAGATTTGTGGAGATGGAAAAAGAAATGGACGAGGAGAGGCAGAAGGCAACTGATAGGACGATGAAGCTGAAAGAGGCGATTCTGGAGTCTGAGAAGAATCTGGAAGCCGTCCGGAAGGAAAGTGCTGATCGAGAAAAGGTGGTTCGAGAGAAAGATACTCATCTAGAGGAGAATAAGAAACGAATCGAGGATTGTGTCAAGAGTCTCGAAGATGCTGAGAAGAGAGCCAGAGAACTCGAATCGGCAGTTTCCAAGCAAGACTCGGCAGCGAATACAAAGAACCAAGAACTGGAAGAGTTGAAGTTGAAGTTGACAGAGTCGGATGCGTTCATCGAACAACTGAAAGTACAGGTAGAGAAGGTCAGCCTGCGATTTGAATCCCGCCCGTTCTCATGTTCTCACACAATGGTTCAGTCTCCTAACAGCACTCTAAGCTCCTTTCTAGGTTCACTAGCTCTCCGATTTCCCATTTTTTGTGTGATCCAATCCATGTGTCCTCAATCTATCGCTCTAGTTGCCTAGGTTATGTCCCTGTCCGCCGTCGTGTCTAATCTCCGAATTGACAGCTTTCGCTAACACCGTTCCCCTGTTTCTGCTTCCATTCTCACAGAGAGTCTGGCCTTTTAGTATGTGATT
Organism: Caenorhabditis sp. 39 LS-2015; assembly: GCA_900536345.3. Lineage (NCBI taxonomy): Eukaryota > Metazoa > Nematoda > Chromadorea > Rhabditida > Rhabditidae > Caenorhabditis > Caenorhabditis waitukubuli. Next base: position 15,374 of record LR564707.1, on the reverse strand, counting down.
CAGGTGAGCAGCGAACTGTCCGACAAGCAGCAGGAAGTTGACGTGCTGATGACGGAACTGCGCGAGAAAGAGGCTCACTGGAAGTCGAAGAGGGACGAATTTGAAGCGCAGATCATCCGAAATCAAGAAGAGAACGAAGAAGCTGCTGCCACGTTGAAGACTGTTCAGGAGGATCTCGTCAAAGAAAGAGAAGCTGCTGCAGATGTGAAGACCCAGCTGAATTCTGTCAAGACTCAATCAGAAGAACTGAAATCTGAAGTAGAACGACTTCTTAAATCAGAAGAAGAAAAGGTTCAAGAGATTGACAAGCTGAAGGACACCATTTCTAGTTTGGTACGTGTTTAGCATTCCCCACAGAAAATACCTCATTCTCCGTCGTTGCCTGCATTTCAGAAATTGGAGCATGACGAGCTGAACGCCTCTTCGGAAGCACTTCGATCGGATCGAGACAAGCTGACTGCAGATGTTCAGCGACTAGAAGGAAGTCTGAAGGAAACTGGTGAACGAGGACTGGAAGACGTCGAACGGTTGGAGAGGGAGAAGACACAATTGGAGAAAGAGGTGGAAGAGCGAGAGGCCACGATCCAGGCGATTCAGGAAGCATTGGAAACAAAGGACAATGTGAGTCCATTCTTTCTTTTCAATAATAATTTATACTCGTTCAGGAAATCGAGTCCCTGAAAACCACCCAAAAAGTTGTCGAAGAAGAACTTGTTTCAAAAATTTCGCTGATCGAATCATTCAACTCGAGGATAGAAGAGTTCGAGAAGGAAATGGCCAGTGGAAAGAGAATTATCGAGAGATTGGAAGCAGAGAAGGCAGAAGAGGTGGAAAAGTTGGTGATGGTGAGCGGAACACAGAGTCAGAAGCAGGAGGAGATGGAGACGTTGAGGAAGGAGTTGGAAGAGAAGAATACCACTGTGGAAAGAGTTAGTTTCTGATTGTTCTACTGCAATTTGAATAACTTTTTTTCCAGATGACAGCCAGCAAATCTCAGTTCGAGGCAATGTTTGCCGATGTTCAGTCGACGCTTCAGAAGGAAGTGACAGAGAAAGGACAGGAGATTGTAAGGAAGTGTATGTTTCAGCGGGCCAACTCCCTATTTCAGGAGCGACTGATGGAGAGAATCGACAGTCTGGAGACCTTCAACCACCAGAGAGTGGCAGATCTGGAGAGCCGACTCACGCAAAGAGAACGGCTTGTAGAGTCTCTTGAAGCTGATCTGCAATCTGTTCGAAATGGAGAACGTGAAAGAAGCGAAGAGCAGAAGAAGCTGCAGAAAGACTTTGAAGAGTTGAAAAAAGCAGAGGCAATGTGGCAGGCAGAGAAGGACGTGCTCATCGAAAGATGTCTCGGAACAGAAAGTGACATCGAGTACGAGAAGGAGAGAGCTCAGGAGAACAAGAGACGATTCGACGAAGCACTCTCTGCCATGCACGAATTGGGAAGAGCCAATCAGTCGTTGCAGGTAAATACGAAAGACGGTACTACTTAGTATCCAGCTATCCTAAATTTCAGATCGACGCCGACCGTCACAGTTCCCGCAAGTGGCTCGACGATTCGGAAGCCATCAATTGTACCGAATGCGGAAAGCTGTTCTCTCTGACTGTTCGCAAGCATCATTGCCGAGTCTGCGGAAAGATTTACTGCAATCCGTGCAGTAACAAGTCTGTCCGAATCGCCAGTGCGAAACATCCAGTCCGTGCCTGCAATCACTGCTTTGCCGAGTCGCAGAACTAACTAAACCCTATTTCTGTAAATGTTGTATACCATTGATCTACAAACGTGTCTGTTCAATAGCTTATTTATTCTGATAACCATAATATATTGCACCCTGTCCCCAATCCCCATACTAATCGTGCCACCCTTTTGACACCCCTCGAGACACTCACGAGTTTTCCGATTCTGTTTCTCACCCAGTTTCAGTTTTCACCTCCACCGCCACATCAATCCCGATCCCCACCTAGTTTCATTTTGTGATATTTCTGTTGATATTTATTACTTTTTTCTTATTATGATGCATATTTATTATTGAGTCATCTCGACACTAAACGTCACACCGTTTTGGCGCCGTCCGTCATTTCCAATGTGTGCGGTAATCAATCAAAAAAGTTGCGGGAACCGAAACGGATGTTTGAGATTTTTCAGGGAGTGGCGTGGCCTTCTGCTGCTGCTGCACAGGGAGGTCGATCACGAACACAATTTGTTTGTGAATGCAGAAGTGACCCCCCGGGTTTACATGATTTTTAAAATATGGGCGGTTCGGTTTGTTTCGTGGAGTAGGAGAAGTTGCGAAGTTTGCAGGACTTGAAGAGATCAGGGATACGGAAATTGGGATTCTGATGTTCCATTCGAGACGGGACTTTTCAGAAGACGTTAGATTCTGAAGCTTCTGGATCAGAAGTGGGGTAAGGCAACGATCGTCTGAATCTAATTCTGGGGAACGTTTCGATGTTTTTGAACTTCTTGATTCTTATTCTGAATGCGTTCATCTGAATCTCTGTTCACTTTTTTTGAAGTGCTTGAATTTCAGATGTACCATGCCAATCGTTGTTGTTCGGGAATACTGTGGACGTGACATTGACACCTTCGTCCCGGTGAACTTCGGATTCCCCCCTCCCCCCTCAAAGATCATTCCACTTCCGGTCCTCCGGTATCTTTATCCCCACGCCCTTCGTCCCGATAGCCATCGAAAAGAAGTGTTGCTTCTGCAATCCGTGACGTGACGTCATCGACTTCTTCTTCTTCTCCGTCTTCTTGCAGCAGCAACATCTTCATGTGTCCCCTGTCTCGTCCGCTTCGCTTCGTCCCGCCCCTTTTCATCGTCTTCTCCTTCTTCTTCGTCGTCATTTCGGACGATCAAGGACGAGTAATACACACGAAGTTTCGACGTTACTCAGTTTTTTCTCGGCGACGACGACGACTTCTTTTTCGGTTCCCTTATCATTCTCTGATCTCGATTCAATCGCGGGATGAATATTAAAACGGTGGTAGGAGGGGGGGGAAAGGTGAAAACGAATGAATGAATGAAGAAAGAGACAGAGAGAGAGAGAGAGATAAGGGACAACGACGACGACTTCGATGACCGAGATTCATTGATGGAAGACGAAGACCCCGTTCCTTTCTCGTCTTCCGAAACAAAAACAGATCAGCGACACGATTTTTACACTTTGAAACATCTGACTTTACCCGCTTACCTCTTTCTTTACTAAACTTCTCCCTTCTTCTCAATTTTTCCGTTTCCAACCAGTTTCAGCCGCCCTAATTTCCCCCAAAAAAGCACTTATTACCGAGAGACGAACCCCTGTTTCTCTCTCTCTCTCTCTCTCCCGCTCCCTCCCTCTTCTCTTCTTGCCCCGTAATCGTTCGCTCGTCCATTCATTTCCCCTCTTCTTCGTTTCCGTCCGCTCCATAAACAGAACCTAGTAAAACTAAACTTCAGAACCATCGACTCTCGAGATGTTGTTACCCGTCTCACTGATTCTGGCAGTTGCTGTGGCCGTTACGAACGGATGCGTGTACAAAGGAGAGAAGTACAAAGATGGAGACACTTGGGTTAGTCGCCGTGGCTATTTGGGGAAGATATCGGGAGGACAACCTTTGACCATTTGACTTGTACATTTAGAATTCACAACTAGAATGATGCTGTAATGGTCAGTCAAGCTGATAACGTTTTGGTTGCGATCTTGAAAACATGGAGAAAGTTACAACATGGAGCCATTGACCCATTGTCAATGGATGTTTCCTGCGAATGCCTTTCCCCTGTCCTCCAGTAGTAGTTCTCAACTAACCAAAAACCGTTGCCTGGTCACTATTCTTCGTCAATCAAACATGTTTCTTCCCACGGTCCACTAACTTTCCCACCATTCCATTCGACCAGTCAAACAACAAAACAACCAAATCAGAACTACAGGTTGCCCGGTCGACGTTCGTTCTTCGGTGCGAGATTACCAAAAACGGTTGGAAGACGACAGTGGTCGGATGCCGAACGGACGAAGGAGTTCAGGTGCTGCCGGGACAGACTGTCCACGCGGGAAACACGGTTAGTGATCAAACTTCTAGAGAGGAGAGTAGCTTCTCATCAGTCTGACCCCCAGTCATTCCTCCTCCTTCTCCTCCTTCACATTCCATCTCTCATGACTATTTTTGACATGTCTCTCTCTCTTCCCTTGACCAACCCTAATTTCGTTTTGGTTCAGACTTCAGACCGAATTTGATAACTTGTGATAAGTGAATTAAGAATACGAAAACTGGTTTTGATTTGTTAGAGAAATAGAGAAAAAGTGGAGAGTCGCGACTTTTAAAAGACGTTTCGTTTTGCAGAAGTATGAGTGTCTGAAGGAGAAAGACGGTACTGTGGAGATCAGAAGAACGCTGAACATCAAGAGGAAGAAGAGTTGCGGAGAGCATTCCGTCGGGGACTCGTGGGTCTTCGAGAAGAGTTTCATGGCCAGGTGCACCGAGAAAGGAGTTCAGATCACAGATTGCATTTCGGATGCGGGAATTCCAGTTCCAATTAACGGATCTTTGGTTTTGAGTGGTGTTAAATACGAGTTAGTTGCTCTCTTGAGAACATTTCTAATGTTCCGATTTCCAGCTGTGTTATGGATTCCAATGGAAAAGTTTCACTTCACAGAGACGCCGCACCGCAACAAATCCTGGCAACACGACCGACTACGGTCAGTGCAATGGGGGGACTTTGATTAGAAATGACTCGGCTTCATTGAGAAAATTTGAATCAACATCTCATTCTGGAGAGAATCGTATTTTGTATTTTGTAGTGTTTAGGATCAGAATAATGTTTATCGGTATCAATAAGATCAAAAAACTGACCGTGAGAACTGACCAACTTGATACCCTGATACGCAAATTCTCTGGGAACTGACTAACAAGATCATTGAAACATCATTCGATACTTTCCAGTTGAGTCCGGTCGAAATCCTCGGTCCAATGTTCAAAAACTTTGACGCCATGGACGTCGACGCACTTCTCGCTCCGAAGCTCACCCAGAACCGACAAGAAGTTTCGGCTGCCGAGCAGATGATGGAGAACAGCGAGACGACTTGCGACTTTGAAGGGGAGAATAGAAAGTCTGGCGATGTGTGAGTACTTCAGTTAAAAGTCCAGAGAAACAAATATAATTGTAGGTGGGTGTCAGATGGAATCTTCACCAAGAAATGCACTGATGACGGCGCCACGGTGATTCTGAATTGCATCGTCGACGACAAGACAATCATCAACGTCGACACGGAGCTGACGATTGGAAAGAAGGTGTGTGAAACATGACGACACTGCAAGTCTTCGGTTCCTGAAAAAGACCAGGAGCAGGAGAAACAGCTGAATCAGAGATTTCAAAGCCAACCCAACGACATTCCATTTTCAGACATACAAATGTTACCGGAAGAAGGAGGAGAATCGTGTCTACTACGAAGTCCGCATCAACTAAATCTCATTCGCCGCCTTCTCTTCCACGGGTTTCTCTAGATCCCAGTCGTCGTGCTCTCGTCACACAATTTATATCAAGTCGCTTGCTGTTTTCATTCTTCGCACTCAATTACGAGTTTTGGCCCGGGGCTCCAGTAGCTGTGGCCTCTTGGTCGGCCACGTTACTATCGCATTTTCACGCCATTTCTCCCCTCCGATTAGATTGTCTCTCTATCGTTATTTCCCTTTTTCTCGACCTCGAATAATTATTTTCTTCATATATATTTTCCTTGTTTATGTGTGTTAGTCTTCTGAATCAGGGTAGCCCCACTACGTGCTACATTGTAATGCGTACTTCGTTGACTTTTTGGTTGTTGCATCGTTCTGCTATCTTCAAAAAACGCCAACGTGCATTGAACAATTTGAAGGCAGTCGTGCAGAAGGTATCAGTTGTCTCCGATTGAATGGACATGTGCAGAAAGAGGAAAACAATGGAGTCTGGAATCAGACGAACGACATGCTTCTCGGAGAACACCCGAGTGGAGCGACTGGAATAACAAAAATCGCTGTGTTGACCCTTTTCAGGAGCAGATTTCTGTTTTCGAAGTTTGATCATTGACTTCTTGTTCACATACATACACTTCCATCCACCAGTGCACCCCAATGTCCTGGAGCTGTCCTTTGTGATTTATACCTTCTTCTTCTAGTTCGTTATTCTCGCGTCACCCATTTTCTCACAACTTTCTCTATAGATAATCTCCGGCCTAATATCTGAAAGGTATCTGCAAACTTTCCGAATTCCATTTCTATTCTTGCACGCATTTATATTCTTTCTTCTTTTCTAGAATGCCAGAATTCTAGAGTGAAAAATATAATTTTTAGCGGGTAAAATTGTAGGTGAAAGCTCCAATTCTTCTGGAATAACACTTTCGAGTAAGTAACCAGATGAATCTGTAGTTTGTCAAAGACCACCATCTGCTTCGAATAACTTGTTATTAGTTACTTCAGCGTTCTGGAACTCCATCCCTGAATCTGAATCCGAAAGTCATTTTCCTTTACCATTGCCTCGAAGAGATCAGATTTCCAAACCGACCTAATCAGATTTCATCGGAAGGTTTCTTGGCTCAACATACTGGAACTCGAGCTGCTTGTGACCTCAGCGAGACCCTTCTGAGAATTCGTTCTGTGATTAGAAACAACGGTCACTTGTCTCGCTGAGGAAAGAAAAGAAAAGACAAAAACACACGAGACATTCTTTTTCTTTTCTACTTTCGCCCGAGACTCTGTCCTCTATAATTTGTCTTTACTACTCCAAATTTCAAAACAAAGTTTGCTTTTCAAATTGATCTGAAGTCTTTTGAGTGTCACAAGATCTCCTCGAAACCCCTCTTCTAACTGCCGATGTATGTCCAACAAGTCCAAACCTTCTAGACACATCCAGCAGTTTTCCCACGTATCCCTCCTTCCAGACACATGTTGCCCCGTTGAAAAGCCATATTCTGTTTGTTATTCTCGTAACACCAAACCGACCCTTTTCCTATCTCGACAATCACTTTATTCCCCGGCAGTTCTCTTCGATCCCACACGCTTTCCAGGTCGTGTTCATGAATGAGTCACTGTGTCCGGATAGTTATCTGCTCAGCATCAACGTCGCCTCCATCACTCTCACCTTCCCCATGGTCATCATCTTCGTCACCCTTTCAGTTCTGCTCATTGTGCACTCGAAGACGTTTCACCCATTTTTCACGTAAGTATGGCTACAGTATTCGTTTTTGAGATCTCCAAATCTGTCCGTCTTCCAGTCTCTCGTTCACCCTTCTCATAGTCTCCTACGCGATATGCAATGCGTGTGTTCTGCTCCGATCAATCATCGAGATCTACGACGAACATCACTTTTTGATCGAACACATTGACAAATTGTATTTATGGGTGTACATGTACATTCAACCATGCGGTAAGAATTCTCATAAAAATTTAATCAGATTTCCTTAATTCAGTGGTAATCGGATTGATTGAGAGACTCTGCGCCACTATATTTGTCAGCTCTTACGAGACTTCCAGGAACTGGATATTATACTTGATCGGGCAAGGACTAGGGGTAAGAAGAAGGAAGTGAATGAGCAAGAGTCTTTGTTTTCAGGTCGGAGTAGTTTACTATGAGAACTACCTCATTGAAATCGGAGAATACACGGATACGGCGAAGAATGTGCAGTTTGCACTTTCGATTTGTATCTGCATCTGTCTAGTTGTTCTGTTCTTCGTGAATCGTCGATTGACATTGAACTCGAGGCACAGGTCGAAATTAACAGTCAGGTATCAGCTGACCGAGAATGTGAAAGCATTAAGGTAAGGATTACGGAAGACAACTGATCTATCAGCTGATTGTCTTCCAGAACATTTGTCCCATTTGTGGTCGTCGACAACTGTCTCTCCATCATGTTCGTCTTTTCCATGTTCTTTTTCTCCGTCGATTTTAACATAGACGTTGATGTTTGCCGCGAAGTTCCCGGGTACACAATATCATTTTTGGTCTTCCGATTGGTGAGTTTAGTTTGAGAGTTTCTAACATCACTCGACACCGAGTGATACATCCGTCTTCCAAGCAAATAGCAATTACATGAAATCATTGCAGATTCTCCTGTTCACCCAACTCTTCATGCCGCTGTTAGTCGTCAAGCAGCATTCGTCCATCTGGAGTCGCGTGAATGCGTACCTGGCAGTGAGAACCGCGACAGTCAGGAACAGCATCGACAACGAGAATAACAAAGTGTTTAAAGTTTATATTTTTAGAAGTCTTTGTGGGAAAACGGGCTGTGCCGAACAGTTGAAATCCCTTGCAGAACTCGGCTCTATTCCGTGCCATTTCGATTCTGAAATTCCCAGTTCATGGCACAGCTCCCTTTTCCGCACTTTCCCCTGAACTTTTCCAGATAGATCAACTGACCAACTTCCCTCTAATCACATCTTCTCTTGCAGATCAACAACGTTCTCGGAATGGACATTGCTGGAAGCAATGCCGACTATTTCAAACAGCTCAAAGTTCAGTGGCTGACCTAAACAAAGTCGACTATTTACTGCGAATAGATTTTCCACTTTCACCTATTTACGTGTTCAATTATCCCGTAGAAAACTGCCGAAATGCGTCATTTGCTGCTCGGTTTTCTTCCGAAATTCATCGAGCGAGCAGGTGCAAACTGGATTCGATTAGAAGCATTCGCCTCGCCTTTGCTTCGATTTTCAACAATTTCCAGTTTTTGCCGGCTATCAACCAAAAGAATCTCTTTCTCAATTCCTCTTTTTCTCAGCATCAAACTCTTTGTATTCTGATGTTTTGGAATGAAAGGTTTTTTGTGAAAGAAGTCAACATGTAATTAGTTCGAAAGGGGGAGGTGACATTTACTCTAGCTGATGGTGGTTTAACCATTCATTCAGTCAGAGATTCTAAATCTGAAACTTGCATTTTGCGGCATCATTCATTTGTACCTGGGCGCACTTCCAGATACTCCATACAACAAACCACTGAAAGTTTCAAATGTCAACTTCAGGTGTACCCCTTGTCAGTATGCACCTGCTTCTTTTGCCTGCATCACCCACTCTTTTCCTTTGAGATCTTTATTCCCTTCCCTCTTTTGCAGCACCAATGGACTCCTCATGGGAAGACATCTTCAATGCCAACTGTGGACCCAACAAACTCGAATTCCTGGCCATCTGCTCGGCAGCTTTTCTCGTTCCTCTCTCCCTTATCTTCCTCGTTTCGACGCTATCTTTCTTCAGAAGGCGAAGGATCTTCCACCCCTTGTTCTCGTGAGTTTCAGAGTTTTTTGTCGCCTCGAGCCCACCCAGGTACTTTCCGGTTCACTTCCTCATTTCAAAAAGAGTTCAAAAGTGCAATGTGACTGGCTGGTCATCAATAATTCCTCATTTCAAACTCAATTCCAATTCCCAAAATTGACCTCTGATCTGAAACCAAATTCCAATTCCGATTCCGATTCCAGATTCTGCTTCCTGGTTCTCCTGCTCTTGTACCTGTTTTCCTCCATTCTCCTTGCCATCCGAAACATTTTCTTCGCAATTTTCCACCTGAACTTTGATGGAAAGCACACGCGCACAGATCAGATAATTATGAATTCCGAGAAGGTCTACATGGCACTGATATACTATATCCCGCCAATTAGTGAGCATTTCATTGTGCCGTGGCATTAAATTTTTGAGAATTTCAGTTGCCATTGCCATTCTGGAACGTCTGTTCGCCACAGTTCTCTCCCGATCTTACGAGTCATCCAGGTACTGGCTGGTACTTGCTCTTTTCTTGATAACTGCGGTAATAACATGAAGAAGTGCGGATTAGTTAGATGTTGAAAAGTTCAGAGTGTGCTGGTCTACACCGAATTCGCCAATCGTCACATCCTGCAAGCGACCATTCCGACCCGAAACATCCAACTTCTCCTTGCTCTTCTCTGCAGTTGTCTCCTCTTTTTCCTTCTCATTGCCAACCGCTACAAGTCGAAGAATGGAAGAGCTCGTTCGGCACTCTCCGAGAGATATCAAGTCACCGAGAACATCAAAGCTCTCCGGATTCTGATTCCGGTGGTTTCCCTGGACACCATCATCCAGATAATGTTCCTTTGCACAGACATTTTCCTGAATGTCGGTCAGGTTCTTGATCTGAATTACTGCTATGATGATGACTTGTATTTGAAGAAATTCCTCGTGTTCCGAATGGTGAGTGAATTATTCATTTCATCAAATTAGGATGCCAACTGAATTTGTATTCCGATGACGTGACTCTTCTGCTTTTTCAGGTCGGCTTTGGCATGCAATACGCCATCCCAATCATCATCATCTTCCACTTCAGCTTCCTCTCGTGCCAAACGATCAGAAGACGTCCCATGAAGCGGTCCACTCCAATATCCCCCTCTCCCGAAGTAAATCCATTCCAAGTAGTGACTATTCGGAACATTTTGGGACTCACGGTGTCCGGAGATGACTACGGGCAGCAGGGACAGGATGCTCACTTCCGCAACTTGTCTTCGATATGGATTTGACTGAAAACAAACGGAAGTCCATTCTCTGACTATTTACATCCAAGTATTATTTGTTGCGTGTATTTTTAGTACGTCCATATATAAAGTATTTGGCCCTTCTCCTCATTTGTTTATAGCCTTCCTTCTGTCCGTTTCCTCTTCCCCCTTCTCCCCCTTCTCCTCCCCATTTCTCCGTTTCCTTCCTCCCTCCATTTCAGCTTCCGGGAAACTTTTCTTGGGACCTCTGCGGTGTTGTCACCGGCTTCTCATCATCCAAATGTTTTCCATCCAAAGGTCATCCAAAGAAGAAGAAGAGGAAGCCGCGTGTGTGTATGGAGCACGGACCACCAAATAACCAAATTCATGTTCGTTTCGTATTCATGAGAGAATGCCATTCGACCTCTGCAACAAGTTTCCTTCTCCTCCTCTCCTACTTGTCACCGACTCCTCCCACCTCTTCACTCGGCACCTCTTCATTCCCATTCTCGACATTTTCTTTGTTTTCTTTGCAACTTTCTCGGTTTTGCAGCCCGAGAGTCTTCAGCCCTTGACCATGAGCATCCACGAACTCTCCGCCGAGCTGAGCGATCTGTCGATGGATCGACAACTGAAACGTCAGGATAGCGAGGCGGCGGATTTTGCTTTGAATGACAAGGGAGTTAGTTGATAATTAGATATCGATATAATTCAATTGTTCTTGCTTTCAGCGTCTAACGAGAGTGTCCTCGACATCGTCTACTGGCTCAAGTTTAGATAAGAGAAAACTGTTTTACCGCAAAGATTCGGAAGTGAAAATAGAAGCAATCTTCAAGGAACTCTTCTCTCCGGATGCCAAGATAGTCGATCATTATGATGATGACATTGCTATGTAAGTTATCACAACTTTCTCCCTAACAATCAAATACTCATCTTCAGTCCCGGTCTCCAATACGAAGAAGCTGAAGAAGAGGGGCTAACTATTCCGAATCATGACAGATTCAAACTTCGCCGACAAACTACTCTTTTGCCGAAAGAAGAATCAAGAAAACCCTCCCAACCGTCACATCCGCGAGTCAGAATTGTGCCTCGGAAGTCGCCAGCTCCATTGCGAAAAACTTCGAATCCGACGCAAAGGAAAAGGGTGAGGAAATTAGAAAGGAGATGAAAAGAAGGGGGCGAATTGTCACGTATTGGGGGGGGACGGGGGAGTAATGAGTTCAGAAGATGAAAACCCCCAATTGCAGTCCACTTCGACAAAGGCTCCGATGCCGAAGCTGAGTGCTCCGCCGAGTCTCAAGCCGAATTTTGTGACTGTTTCGGATGACACACCGGTCTATATTCGCAAGAATCGTGAGTTCCGAGCTCCAGTTTCAATCAGTATTGATTTTTCCATTTCCAGCGATTCCTCTTCGCCGCGGACTGTCGGTTGCACAGAAATAAACGAGCATCTGGACCCGTTCCTTGATAAATTCCTGATAACTATGTGTACATTACCATTGACTTCATTGTAATTTTATTTCTCATCAACAACAAAAAAACTTCTGTTGCTGATTGTGAACTCGAAAAGAGAAAAGAGGCAGATTGTAAAGAAATTGAGAAATCGAGAAATCGACAACAACAAAACACGAGAATCCTGACGTCAGTTGTAGAATCAGGACGCCAGGTGTCAAAACAAAGATGAAGGGGAAGAAGAAAAAGAAGAAGAAGAAGAAAGGTTAGGTCAAATCAAATCAATAATATCGTCTTTCATCCCTCGCCGCCGCCGGAGTGTCAGCTGTTGCTCACCTTGCCGCCGAATCGCTCCGGCTGCCGTCGTCTCGGATGTCTTCTTGTCTCTCCGAGGCGAGTCTCTTTGACATTCCGACGTGTCGGGAGGCCTTCCCATCCGCGAATCATCCATCACATCACTTATGAACTTTTATCTGCTCATCGTCCTTCTCCTTCTTTCCTGTTCCCTATTCATAGCCATCGACTGCAGTCCGGTTGGCCATGATGATGATGCCGATGAAGACGTCGTGACGACTCGACGGCCATTCGATGATGAAGATGCCACGTCGTCGACGCATCCGACGTTCACAGGTTCGAGCCAACGAGGTCCATACTGTAGATAGTGATAGAGTAGATGGAGACGGAAAGAGAGGGAGAGAGACAATAAGGAGAACGTCATGTTCTTCTTCTTCTTCTCCTTCTTCTTATGAGAGCATTTCTTCGCTTCCACATTTTGAGTCTCATCCATATTTAACCAGAAGATTGTTTGTGCCTGCTGTGGAGTCCGGATTGGTTCGAGAAAATCACTTTTTGGTTTGGGTGTCTTGTTTTGGCGGAGACACAAAACACAGAAAGGCGCAGAGCAAACTCCTTCCAATCTCTAGTGGGAGCCTTTGTGGGGGTTCAAAACATAATGCGATTTCGAATTTCGGGTCCAATTGGATGCATCCAATTTTCCACTAACTCCTGCTTGTCTCGGTGTTCCCGTGTTCCCGTGTGTGATTGCACTTCTTCTTCTCCACCTTCATCTTCTTCTTCCTCTTCTTCCTCTTCCCGATCACGTGCATCTCCTCATTGCTCATTGTCGTTGTCATTCCGTTTCCCGTAGTGCCTCTTCTTGTGTGAGATGTGATGATCGGTGAGAGAACAACATCGGGTCATTAACCGGAGAGACGGTTGTAATTGTTGTTTTGAAGTGGAAAAGCCTTGATGAGATACGGAGAATGAT
>LR564703.1:0-11763 GCA_900536345.3 Caenorhabditis sp. 39 LS-2015 | reverse complement strand
CCACTTGGGAACCGATCCAGAAGACGTTGACTCCAGAAGACCTGTCGAGACGGTCATCGATCCGAATTGCCATTCCATCCACATTGGAAGACCGTTTGACGAGCTGCAAATGGGAGTAAATGATGATTTTTTTTTTGAAAAACAAAACTGAAAGCCAATCTCTACAATTTTTACATTAAAAAAATTTGAATACAAAAAAAAAATTAAAAACCTGAAATAAAATAAATAAAATTTCATTTTTATTTATTTTGTTCAGAACTTTTGGAATTTAAAGATACATTCTAATTCTCATCCAATTTTTAACAAATATTCCAAACAAAATAAATTTACATATTGTGAAAAAAAAACATTTTTTCATTTTTTTTAAAATTTAAATTTAATTTTTATTCAAAAAATTTTTAAATTTAAAATTGAACTCTGAAAAAACTCTAATTGTGAATAAAAATTGATTAATCATTCTTATAATATATTCGCGTAAGAATGGAGTATGTCTGTCATTCGTTCATTCTGTCCGCCGTGAAAAAAATCATTTCAACGTGGAAACCTTTTTGTGCTAGGCACGCGCGTCTTTGCCCATTCGATTCATTTTCTACTGTTCTTCCCAGCCTGAATGCCGCAAAGCGGCAGGATCAGGCTGGTTTTCAATATATCAGCAATTTTTTAAAATTTAAATATTTTTTAAAAATCAAAAAAAAATAAATTACGATTTTTTTTCTAAAACTTTTCCATTAAAATTTACATTAAAATAAAAAAATTTAAATTTAAATTTAAAAAATTCACGAATTTTTTCCAGGAAGATTAAATTTGTGTAATAATTTTTATACGTTTCTTAAAATTGAAACAGTAAAAAAACTATAAAAACTTTTTTTCAGTTTTCTCGACTTTTCACAAGTCAGAACAAAAACTCACCCCATATTGTCAATGACAACATCACATCTCTGGTCAGTGACCCGTCCATCGACCGGAAATCTCATCAGCTCCATTTCCGTTCCCTGACTCGTTCCACCGTATTCCCACAGTCCCTGTTCGTCAACAATCGCGTCTGTCGCTGATCTCGCTTTCGTCGATATCTCGTCAAAATGCGAAAGGTCGAATCCGTTGACCGTGCCGACGTCTGCTGCGATTTTGTGAAGATCTTCAAACTTTTCCGGAAGCGCTTTCAGGATTCCGAGCTGCAAAATTACGGTAAATTAGAATTGAAATTTTTAAAATTAATTCAAATTGTAAAAAAAGTAAAAAGTTTTCCGGAAAGCTTTATATATTTTTAAGGGAAGATTTGAAATTAAATTTTTTAAATTGAAGAACATAAAACCCAGAATATTCAAAAAACCAGCCTGAACCTGCGGCTTCGCCGCACTCCGGCTGGGGAGAACGACCGCAACCGATAGGAAAGAATGGTTTATTTTGAGCATATGAGCGGTATACATGTTTCCATACTATCAGAACCGAACAACTCACATGCGGTTCCACACGAAAATCGTCTCCATGCAGCATTTGGAGCACTTCAACATCGAAAAGAAACCGGAGATTGTGCCATGGATTCATGGCGGACATGTAGAACGGCTCGGCAATTACCAAATCGGGAGAGTCGCAAAGCAGAGTGAGTTTCGCGACGATTTCGACGTTTTGAAGCGAGTAGTAGGCAATGTATCTGCGGGAGTGAATCATGGATAGAGAGCAAATTTTATTAAAACTTTATTTTTTTCTGGCTCATAAATTTCGGGTTAAGCTTGAATTTTCTAACCCCGACGTTTCGCAACCAAATAAAAAATTGATTGCAAGCAAAATAATCAATTCATAAGGTTGCGAAACGTCGCGGTGGTAATTTTGTATTAAACAATCCAAAAAACCCCTCACTTTCCAAAAATCTCTCGAAACTTCTCATTTCCCTCGATAATCGTCACTTTCCGTGCCGTTTTTGCCGCCAAAAAACCCAAAAATGATCCTTCGCCGACTGTTGCCACGTGGAGACCGGTAGACATCTGAAGGTTACTGTATGCGCCTTTAAACTTCCCCTCGAGACCTTTTCCACTTCCTGTTTGAACTTTTGATCTTCGAACATCTCGTTGATGTGATAAATCGTTTGGCGGCTCATCATCGAGTGTAGTCCACAGGTACAGTAACCACGGGCGGTGCTGAAGAAGCGGGTTTTGGGTCTTGCCACGAAAAGGGGCGGGGCTTATTAGTTTTGGCAATTTTTCATGGTTTCCGACCAATTTTTTTGTAATTTTCAATTTTCCAAAAAAATTTGAACTTGGTCACTGAAACGTTCAGTTAGAGTGTAGTCCGTGAGTGGTGTGCTGTTCAATGACAATTTCGTAAAAGAAGATTAAAATTGGGGCAAATTTTGATGGAAATATTGGGAAAGTTGGGATTATGAACACGAAAATGTTCGAGGGAAATTCCGATTTTTTTGTATTTTTTTTTGGTTTGGCTGAATGTGCCACAATGTGGGCACAATACACGGAATATGGTGAAAATGTTTAAAATTTTAAAAAATTAATTTAAAAAATTGGATTATAGAAAAAAAAAGATTCTTTCTTTAGGTAAGATTGAAAACCAATTTCGAAATTTTTAATTTTTGAAGCCTAAATCGGAAATATTCAATTTTCCGCAATTTTTAAATTCTTTTGCGTCGTTCTTTTTGTCCCGATTTACAGTTCGAACTTATTGCCGAAAAAACCCAAAACAATCAATTTTTTCAAAAAAAAAACGAAAAAATAAATTTTACAAAAATGATTGCTAAAATGTATCAAAAAACTGAAACTAAATTTTCTGAATTAAAAAAATGTAATTTTAATTTTAAGAAATAGAAAATAGAAAAAAGTTTATTCAAAATTTGAAAAACTCAAAAAATTGAAAATTAAATTTTTTTAATTTTAATTTTTGAACATTCAAAAATTCAAAAATTCAAAAAAATAAAGATAAAAAATAACAAAATAATTAATGATAATTTTAAAATTTCAAAATTCAAAAAAAAAGCAAAAAAAAATTAAATTTTTTTTTTTAAATTTTCAACTCTAGTTTTCATAATAGTCTCTTTTAATTCGTTTTTGTAATGTTTGAAAATTTGTTTTTTTTTCAAAAAAACGAAAAACTCACTCCTCTCCCTTCTGACAGAACCACATGCTGAACTCGTCATGATTGCAAACAATTTCGAATTTTTCTCCTTTTTCTACGAATTTCTTCTCGGGAAGATAGTAGATCGCTTGCATCCAATGGTCGCGCCACTGAAAAAAAAATTTGGATTTTTTCTAAAATTCTGCAATTTTTTTAAAATTTAATTTAAAAAATTCAAAAAAAAAATTTAAATTAAAAATTTTTTGCAAATTTTAAAATCAATTATTTTAAAGGAAAAAAAATCAATTTTCAATTTCCCACAATTTTTCAAATTTCTCCACCTAATCTGACGCTGAAACAAAATTTTGAACTTCCGGTCGTTGAAAAAGTCACTTAATCCGTGCCCCGGTCCCAATAGGGAACCCGGCCAAAGATGGCCTTTGGCCGATTGATCTGTCCGTTAATGATCATCAAAATGTGCGGCGAATCCGGCTGATCTTCGATTCGCCGACCAAATCCTATATAAACCAATGGGAAATTCGAAAATTTCAAAATTCATTTCAATTTTTTGCCTAACGTCGTTTAGCGGCCGAAGTTTCCCAACCGCTTCACTAGGCCGCATTCCGTTGGGTCTCGTCGCGAAAATGGATATTCGCTGCGAGACCTGTACGGAATGCGGTCGAGTAAAACTGTTAAGAAACTTCGGCCAAAAATAATCATCAATTTTCACAAAAAAATGCAATTCTTCCAGCCACCTTCCGCACCAAAAATGGCGATTCGGGAAGTCTGCTCCATCATGCTCTTCTGTACCATATCGGCACTGGCGAAACCCGCCCAGCTGACCGAATCCGAGTTCACAAATCTCCAGTTCACTGTGGACAAGTTGAATCAGATTCTGAAGGCGTACGAGCCGTACAAGCAGTATTTCCCGTCGTACGTTTGGGATAAGGTCGAGAAGACGACTGACGAGCAGAAGACGCAGTTCGTGCAGATGGTAAACGACTATCATGCGGGACAGTTCGAACCGAAGAACTTTGGGGAACTGATCGCTGTGATAAAGTCAAAGTATCCGGCTCTGACGGCTGATTATCAGGATGTTTATGATCAGTATCAGAAGCAGGTGGCGACACTTGGACCAAAGGCTCAGGAGTTTGCGAAGAATGTAAGTCGTACCATGCGGAACTCGAAACGAGAGAGGATTTGATCGACTTAACTTGATGTGTAAAACCCCATAATCCTCTTTTCTCGGTTCAGTGTCAGTGACTGATCGCTGCGAGATCCAAACAACTTCAAATTCAAAAACAAAATTCCGAATTTCCAGATGGAAGCCCAAATGTACGCCGACGCGTCGCCAGACCGTATCGTCTGGACGTGCAACATGTTCAACCATGCTCAATCCAACGTGAAGGCGATGAACGCCCTGATGCAGGACGATTCGGAAGCGCCGCAAATCGAGAAGACGTTCCCGGAAGCGGTGAAGTTCATCAACAGCAAGGAGTGGGATGCGTACGTGATCGTCGTCAACAATTTGAAGCCATTGGACTGCACCAAGGACAGGGAACAGGTGTTCAACACGTTGAAGCTGTTCGACATGAAACAAGTCATCACTTCCAATTAGAGATAGTGTTTTATTTGAGCGAAAAATGAAGCGTTTTTTATTTTTTCTATTTTTCTATTTTGTTTTCTTTTCGAATTTTTTCGTAACCGATTTTGAGTAAATTGAATTTAATCAATATCAAGGTTCATAGCTAGGTACCATAATGAAAAGGGGCGTGGCCGACCGATCATGGTAGAAACCACTTTTTTGTACGTATGTCGACCCGTAACTTCTAGTTTTCCCAGAAAATTGAGAAAAATGAATCATAGAGATGCAATTCGAATTTTCTACAAATTCCACTCTTGAAATTAAAAAAAAATCGAAGAACAGATTTCAAACTTGTCTCTATCATCATAATGATCACTACTTTGTCTTCCTCTCTCCGAATTGCGTCCATTAAATCAATTTCCAAGAAAATCGAAAATTTTCAAAAAATTGGTCCTTTGAAAAAAATATATCGGTGGTCATTGCATTGACCGGCAAGAGCAGCAAGGATGTTGTTGTTGTTCCTGTTCCGATGAACTGTGCTCCTGGGAAGGAACTGTCATCATGGTCCGATCAACACTACGGGTGGGTGTCTGTAGTCTGATCTCATGCTTCCGAGGAATACAGTTCATCGTCCCTTCTCACACCTAATTATGAGATCAGACTACAGACACCCGCCCATACACTAGAACTGACTATTTATGATGACGATTCCTTCCCCAGGAGCACAGTTTATTGGGAACAACAACAACATCCTCGATGTCCTTGCCGGCCAACGGCCACCGATATATTTTTTCGAGGGACCAACCAATTTTGAGGGACCAATTTTTTATGAAAATTCTCAATTTTGTTGGAAATTTATATGGTGCACGCAATTTGCGGAGAGGAAGAGTAAGTATGATCATTATGATACAGACAAATTTGAAATCAATTTTTCGGTTTTATTTTCTTTGCTATTTAATTGTAAGAGTAACAATTGCAGAAAAATGAGAAATCCTTACAATTAGTGATCACCGATATATTTTTCGAGGGACCAATTTTAGGAAAATCCAATTTTTAAAAATTATTAAAATTAAAATTAGTAAACACGATTCACAAAAAAAAAACAAATCATTTTTATAATATATTCCGCAAAGAATTGAGTATGTCTGTCATTCATTCCTTCCGTCCGCCGTGAAAATAAATATTTTCAACATGAATTTCTTTTTGCCCTAGGTTGCGCGTCTTTGCCCATTCGATTCATTTTCTACTGTTCCTCCCGGCCTGAATGATCAGGCTGGTATAATACATTGAAAATTAAATTATTTTTCTGTTTCAAAAAACAAGAATTCCAAACTTTCCGTTTCAATTTATACTGGCAACGATGGTCAATGACTCAATCCATTCAAATTCGAAGGTTTTCTTTTAAATTTTCGTGATTTTTTGTCAAAAATTTGATTATTGTTAGAAAAAAAAATTTGAATTAAATTTTAAAAAAAATGTGAAAATGATTTGTTTTTCATAGTCAAAAATTAAATAGGACATTAATTGCAAGAAAAACAAATTATAGAAATGTTTTTTTCAAAAATTCACTTTGAAATTTTTTTCGGAAAATGGTAACCATCATTTTTACCAAATTTGATTTTTTTTTTCAATTTTTTCAATTAAAAAAAATCAAAACCTTCCCATTTTTCTATTCTCAACCCATTAAATTCGTCAATTCTCCATAAATTTTCAACTTTTCTCTTCAAAATCCTCCCAAAACCCCAACTAACCGCATAATCCTCGGTATTCCTCCATTTCGGTGCCATATCAATGAAGTGTCGTCCTTTTCCGTCCATATCAACGTCCCACCACATCAAAAGTGCATCGATTCGTCCAGATGACGTGGCGATTGACTGACGGACGAATGACTCGTCGAAAATAATAGCTTCTTCGTGCTCAAAATCGAATCTGAAAATTTTTAGGTTTTTTCAATTTTTTTAAAAATTAAACTTGAAAATTCTATACATATTTGCTGATTTTTCAATTTTTTTTTCAATTAAAAATTCCAAAACACCAACCTAAAAGCCACAATCGGCTCTGAGAGTTCCTTAAATTCCTCGACATCCACTTCGGAAAGTTGCAAATCGAATACAGCGGTAGTTCCAGAACAGTGGCCAAGCGGATGTTCGTCTGAATATTTGAATCGACTTTTTTCCGGATTTTAATTTTTTTTGCTGATATAAAGACAATTAGTATAAGCTTCTTTGATGACAATGAACTTTAAAATAATTTTTAATCCATAATTTTATTTTTATTTTTCTTGATGATTTATCTTACCGATATGTGCTCCTGGGAAACCTAACTTCCGACACAATAGCCTTCCCAAGAGCACAAAGCCGAGAACGACATCATCAAAGGGTGGGTGTTTTTAAATATAATTAGTTAATTAGTTAATTACCCGATAATTGACAGATGAGGTGTCAACACATGATTTCACCTTTCTTGTCATCAGAGGACAGAACGACACCTAATTGTAATTTCAGGCGGTATTTTTCAAAAATAGATAATTGGCAGCTGTCTACACAAACTAACAATTTTCTTGGCATGTGCTGAATGATTCGAGTTGAGCTCCACCCTCTAGCCTAGCCTAGGGGGCCTAAATATTTTAGCTAACTAGCAAAAACATGGTAAAAAAAAGCGATGCTTCCTTGGTGGTTCAATTTAAATTGCATTTTCGGGTCCAGAAAGAAAAACAAATATCGTTATCGTTCTCATGCCTTTATACTCGGCAATCACGGCAAAACTAACTCTGCTGAGAAAACGAGAAACGCGCCAGCAAATTTTATGAAGCAATCGTCGATCTTTACTTAATTTTTTTTCTTTGTCTTCTTCTGTTTTTACTGGTTTAAATATTTAAAATATTAAATTAAAGGTTTAAAATAGGTGCTTTAGTGATTTTTCCAATGTACCTTTATGTAGTTTGTCCATTTCTATTCTTAAATTCTATATTTTTTAATTTACTGTAAAATTGATTTTTTTTGTTCAAGACACTCATAAAAAACTGGTCAAAGTTTTCCAAAGTTTGACCATGATTGTCAAGTAGACTCATAAATGTGTAGCAATTCAGAAAGAAATCAAAACCCACCACAGTCTCCTTGACCCAACGTCGGAATCCGATTGAACATGTCAAAAAGTCGGCTTTCCACTGGCAAGACATACACATTTCCAGTCGACGGAACCACTCGACAACCCGGATTCGCCAGTCTCTGCAGTGCTTCTTTGAATGTTCGAAGGGCGCCTTCGCCGATCAGTTCCGTGTCGAACACCTCGGCGACAATGATGTCGGCACGAGAGCCGCCGATCTGGGAGACGTCTGTCGAGCGTTCCGAGATGACCTGGGAGTATACATAGCAGATTAATTTTCAAAATTTTTTTAAATAAATATGTATGATATATTATTTTATCACCCATTTTCAAATGCCATTCGTTAATGTCTATTTGACCAGGGAAAAATTAAAAAATTTAAAAAAAAAAAAAAAAAAAAAAAAAATTTAAAAAAAAAAAAAAAAAAAAAACAGAGTAAATCTTGAATTTTCGGGCTTTGATTTGTTGTGTTCAATAAATATTTTTGCTGTACTTCAATTTTTTAATAAACATTTTTAAAATTGAAATACCGTAATCCTGTCTCTCCACTGACTATTGCCTGTAATATGTCTTGCACAGTCTCCCATTGGCTGGAATACTTCCAGTGCAGTCACTTTGTCAGCACCTTCTCGAGCAGCCATCAGGGATAGAAGACCGGTTCCGGTGCCTTAATTTGAAAAAAATTGAATTTATTTTCAAATTTAAAAATTAAATTGAAAATAACATCGAAAAAATCAAATTTAAATTGTTTTATTTTTATTTTTCCCCAATTAAATTAAATTTTTACAAAATTAAATAATTTATTTTTTATTTTTTCAAGTTTTCAAATTTTCCGATTTTTTCAAGAAACACCCTACCAATATCCAGAACATGAACATCTCCTCCTTTCTCCTCCTTCTTCTCGGCAATTGTCGTTTTGAGACCCTCCGAGAACTTATCATTTCGATCATAATCCAGAATCATGTCTCCGAAACGACTTCTGGAGAAAAAATAAATAATAAATAATATGTTTTTAATTTTTAGGTATTTAATAAATAATTCCGTTTCATTTTCAAATAAACTAAATAAACTTCAGAAAAAAATTGTGTTTTAAAATCCATTTTTTAAGATTCAATTTTTGTTAAAAATTACATTTTTTTTCTATTCCAGAAACAATTTCTTAAATTTTTCTGAAATTCTTAAATTTTTAAATGAAATTTTCAAAACATTAAAAACTTGATCTTTCAAAATTCGACGAAAAATAATTTTTCAAAATTGAATATGGTTTTTAATTTTTAATTTACAAAACAATTTTTTAAAGAATTGGCTCCTATTTTTTTTAATTTTTCAAAATGTTTCACAAAATGATTTTCAAAATCAATCATAATTTTCAATAAAGATTCCAATTTCTCAAAATAATTTTTATAATATATTCCGAGAAAAAAAGAAAATAAACTTTCCGAATTCAATGTCTTTAATGTTTCTAAAATTTTTAATTAAAACAATTTTAATGGTATTCACTCAATTTTTTCCAAAAAAAATTTCAATTTGCCAAAATTGGTCATAACTCTTTATTTTAGTTTATTCCTTTTTTAAAAAATTTGAAAAAAATGTTATGAAAAAATTACAAAATTTTAGAATTTTTTTCTTTTTTCAATTTTCCAGAAATTTTTTTTCCCACGATTTTTAAAATAATTCAAATAATTTTCCATTAATTGAATTTAAAAAATTAAAAAAAAAAAAAAAAAAAAACCTAGCCAATTCCTGTGCCATATCGTAGTTCTCTTCGGCCACGATCCATTCTCTTTCTCCTGTTTTCTGGTTGATTTTTTCCAAAAACATTCTAAAATTTTTAAATTTTGATTTTCAAAAAACAAAAAAAATTGACTCCAGAGGTATTTGAAATTTTACAATAAAATATTTTTTTAATTTCAAAAATCATAAGAACAAAAATCGTCACTTCCAGAAACAATAAGTTCATTCCAAGTTGGAATTTCCAATTCAATTCTGGCCATCATCTGCATGCAATTCAATATTTAAAAAATGAAAAATAACCGGACGAAAATCCGCGAAAATCTGTAAAATGTACAAAAACACACACAAATTTAGCACAAAGTACAATAAATATGGGACGGGATCGGGGAGAAATTTAGGGAACAAAGTATTGGGAAAACGACCGCATTTCGATGGAATCAACACTCACAAAGTCGGGGAAAATGGGGAATTGGCAATAATTTAGGCGGTACGAATCTTTCCGGGAACGTAGTTCTTGTCGATTTGCGATTCTTGGAGGAAAATGTGAAGAGAGCGCTCGTTTTGGGCCAATGGGTGTCCGGCGACTCTGAAAATTGGGGAATTGGGTCTCGGAAGGAATAAAAAAACACTTGGACTTTGAAAATATTTCTTTTTAAATTTTCAAAATTTTCAAAAATAAATCATCAAAAATATTTAAAAAATCAAAAATATTTTGGAAATAAATAATATTTTTCAATTTTATCTAAATATTTAAATCTAAATTTTATTTTCTAAAATTTGAAAAATAATTTTATAGTTTTAGGTAATATTTCTTAAAATTTTTTAAAATGATTAAAAAATATAGACGACCCTCTATGTATTCTTTTTGCAATTTTTATTCAAAAAACCAGATTTCCCTCAAATTTTCCGCAAAAAAACACCCACTTGTTGATGAAAAGCTCCAACGCTTTGCGGCGATTCTCGATGAATTCCTCCTCGAAAATTCCATCATCAGATCGGAACGGAAGCTGTCGTTTCAGCGATTTCCCAGGCAAAGTTGGCACGACGATCTGAAAAAAATTGAAATTTTCTTTAAAAAATAGATTTTTCCACTAGAAATTGACTAATTCAACAAACCTTGCTATCCCTCTCCAACTCGGCACGAACCCATTCGAAGTCGCTGTACCGGCGCCGGACGCTCGACTCTTTTTGCTTGAAAACCGGCAAATTCGACTGAAAAACACAATTTTTCGACAGATTTTCACATTTTTCACAGATTTTCCAACTAACCCTCATCCGAATCTCGTAATCCGTGTAGCGGAGCTTGCCGACGCCATGGGTGATCGGATTGATGACCTGAAACCGAATGTTTCAATAAAAATACTAAAAATCCAAAAATTTACCTCAATTTCGAGGAAATTGGCCGGCGGAGCGTACGCTTCATCCAAAGTCTGCCGTTTCGATGGAATTCGCTGGGTCGCCGCTGCACCGGAAGCCATTTTTCTGAAAAATCGACAATTTTGACAAAAAACGATGGAAAACGAGAGAACCAAGTGATAAATTCCTGTTATCAGCTGTTTTATCGCGGTTAGAGTGTGCAAGTTACGAAATTTGATGGGGGATGGTAGGAAATGTTTATTTTCGGGGGTAGGTATCGATTTTCAAGTGAAACTTTGGGAAATGTAAACAAAATTTGGTTGAAAACGAGGTTAAAGGGATAAAATGCAGGGAAATTTTGGGGAAATAACAAAAATCGTGAAATTCTGTGCGAAAAGTGAAATTTTGATTAAAAATCCAAAGAAAAACCTGAAAGATTAGAAAAAATGGCAGAAAAACCCTGGAAATCAATATTTAAAACAGATTCAATCGGAAAATCAGGAAAAATTTAGAAAAATTAACAAAATTTCAAAATCTTAATTTTTCCTAATTTTTCCAGGATTTTTTTCCGTTTGCTTCAAATTTCTGCACTAAACCCGCGAAAAATCGATAATCCAAACCGGAATTTAGCGAAAATCAGATCAAATGACGACATAAATGAGTCACCCGTGGACGGAGAAACGGCGGCGAAAAAGGAAAAAAGTGGAAGTGGAGAATGTGTGCAAACACGCCACGGCGCCAGTGCACAGAAAAAAATCGACCGTAGGAAAGGGGAAAACTGGGTGGCATGGAATTGAGGGCACGGTGCGCCAATCGCAACGTTTCGATGGCAAGGAATTTTCTAGGCCACCGATTTGAAACCTCGGCCAGCGGCCGCGGCCATCTCCCATTATTTCCTCAAAATGCCCTTTTTTCACCGGCGA
>LR564699.1:899-13152 GCA_900536345.3 Caenorhabditis sp. 39 LS-2015 | reverse complement strand
CTGTTTCTTTTGAAAATTACACCGATTTCATGCCCGTACCACTGCATAAATAAGAGCAAGCTCATTCCAGAAAGCATTCCGTCTCTTCGTTCCGATTCTTCTTCTTCCCAATGCTGCTCGACTTTGTAACCTTCTTCTCCATTGCCCATTCCATCATTGCCGTCCTTGGCATGGCATTCAACGTCCTTCTGATATACCTGGCTCTGTTCCAAACCCCGAAAGTCATCCGTTCCTATGCAACTCTCATCGTCAACTTCGCCCTCACCGACTTCTTCGCGTGCTTCTTCGACTTCTTCGTCCAGCAGAGAATCATCCCGGCTGGAATGACACTTGGATATGTTTCGAGTGGCATATGCAAGTATGCTGGGCCGAGAACTTGCTTTACTTTGTAAGTTAATCTATATTTGAGAGAGTATGACTGAAGGCGAGAGTTGTCGCGAATTGTTCATAAAGTTTGAGAAACCGAAAATAAGGGTGCATACATACAATCTTGTTACTGTCTGATCGTTGCAAGACCCAGAAGGCAGTTGATTTTCAAACTCTTCACGTTTTTTTTGATGTAAAGTACTATTAAAACTCCGCGCGTTGCCACAAACTTACCATTGGAGCGAATCTGTAAACGTTTTCCGTTTTCTCAACCTTGGTCGTTTTTTGATTTGATTAAGAAGAAGTAATGACCGTATTTATACGAATGAATTGTGAAACAGCAGAAATGAAAATAAAGTTGTTGAAAAAGCAATAATTGCTTGACTGTCGCTCAGTAACCTCACAATCAGACTTAATTTTTTGACGTCACAATCAGTATATACAACTATCTGTTGGTATCCAACCCGTTACCAATGAGAGCAAAGGGTCTTGCGACAAACTTGACTGCAAACTGAATCGGGAAACATTTTTTCTTTCAAAAACCGAATAGCATAGGATACATTGATGACTCCCGACTTTGATCCGTTTTTGTTCGTGATATATTTGTTCAAGAAGACCAATGCACTTTGTTTCCTAGCCTAGCCGGATAATCTCCTTTGTTCTGGATGTATTAAACTGATCAGAGCCCAACGTCAGAATCCTCGTCGTCTCCCACTCAATTCGTGATTTCTGATCTATTGTACGTTCCTGAACATGCAAGAGTTGAGATTCAAACACTTTTTTGAAAAACTCTTGCATATGCAGGAAGAAGAATTTCACAAAGACTTTATGAAACTGTTCTCGTTCCTCAATCATCGATTCTTTCAGATACAGCCTAATGCTGCACTTCCTGGCCCACACCCTCTGGTCCCTTCTGCTCTCCTTCTCCTACCGATACTACATCCTCTTCAAACCCGCTCCCGCCCGTTCCACACTCATTCTCATCCTTCTCATCATCTACATCCCGTCGACAATCCAATGGATCACGTTCCTCTACGCCCAGGGAGATCCGGCGGAGGTGGCGAAGACCATCGAGATGAAACGTCCCGAGTACAATATGACGGGCTTGTGTGTCACCGGGAATCCCGATATTTTCACGTTCTCCGCGCTTTTCACAATTCTTCATATGACTGTTCCAGTGACTCCGGTTTACTGCTGCATTCTGGTGTTGCGGAGGAAGATCATCGCGAGATTGAGCTTCAAGGGAGTCAACATTGCCAGGGACACCAAGAACTTGCATTCTCAGTTGTTGATGGTAAGTGAAGGCGAAGAACAAGGTAAAGAATCAAAGAGAATTTGCAGTCGTTGACCTACCAAGCAATGCTTCCCGGTTTCTTCTTCTTCAGCATTCTCTCCTACGCCCTCGGCCAATTCGAGATCTACAACAGTCCGATGCTCGAGTATTTCACCTCCTCCGGCTTCCTCCTCATCCCGTTCTTCTCCCCACTTGCTTCCTTCATCTTCGTCACCCCTTATCGCACTTTTATCCGCAAACACATGTCCCGAATCGTCCAAGTCACCCCAGCAGAATCATCTTCCTTGCCGACCAACTACACTAGTCATTTGCAGGTCATTGCGGCTTAATAACTTGTTTCCTTCAAGTAATAAATTATTATACCGTTGTTGGATTGTTCTAATTATAAGTTTTTAGAAACAGAAACGTTTGTTCTTAAAAAAACACCAAGTCGAGCAAAAAACCGCACATTCTGTCACAGATAAACATAACTGCCAATTCCGTCGAATCAGCTCCTATTCTTCCAAGTGATTTCCGGTGTCAATTGCGTAAATCCGCCAATTGATTCGTTTTGCACGTAATTTCCTTTGGGTCGTCAAGTGATTGTTATGCTTGTGTCATTGGTGTTGTTGTTCAATTGTTCTCCTGATTCTCTGTGAGTAGAGCTTTCTGGGCTTTTTTCTATAGGATGGTACCCAGAGAAACGAGGCGCCTCTCTCCAATAGGAGCTGTAGCCTATACTGGCCCTCGAAGAAGGAGAAGATTACCTTCGTTTCTTTAATAACAAGTGTTGTGGACACCATCGCCCTAAATAATAGGGCACTTATTGTTCTGTTTGGATTAGATTGTCGCTCCCTTTTGGAGCCATCGTACGATTGCCAAATCGGCGAGCAGAACCCACCGGCTCGCCGAAAGAGAAGCGATTGGAACCCTGATTTGAGTTAACTGTCATCCCTATCATTATCGCATTTACCCCAAGCTCCTTTTGTTGTCACTATGCCTCGAAATGACAGCCCGGTCAGCAACCAACTCTTTCTACATAGACCCTTGATTTCCTGTTGTCCGCTATCCGTACTAAGCTATCACGTACTCAAAACTACAATTTGACCGCAAATTGGGTGCATTTGATAAAGATCAACTACAAAGTATGAAACTGGAAGCAAATATTTGTCTCAAAATCGGTTTAGTCCATGAATTCAATAATCGAAATCTGTAGGCCAATAAATTGGTAAGAACACAGAGCAGCTGCTAGGGTGAAAGCAAAGACACACGTCTTCTTCAATGTGGTGATTATTATCTTTCCCACTTTCAAAACTACCCTGAAGACGTCATAACATCTGGAAGCCCAAATTAAGAAATAACGAAAGAGATCTATTGTTAGGATTGATCACACGTTTTCCGATTCCTATTTAGCCCCCTCCCCGCAATTATCGATGACGCTCGGCGGAGCAACTATTTGCACTTTTGAGTTTTCGATCAGATATCCGTGACAAGCGGCAAAACTAACTCGATTCATCAGTCACCTCCTGATTTATCAAAGAGACTTGATTTGATTGCATTTTCCAAATTGTCTGGAGTTGTAGGTGTAGCCAACTCACGAGGATTACAAGGGTGCTGATGTCTCTTTTCATCTTTTCTCCGTTTCAAGTGCCAACTTTGAGTTGGGAATTCCAATGAAGAACAATGGAGCTGTTGCACTGAAATGTAGATTCATTTAATTATCCAATTAGTCATGTTTCTCGGAACTTCTCCAATTCTTCTTATTTTTCTCTTCCTCTCTTTCTCGGCTCAAATTTCTTCGATTCGATGCGTCCTTCACTTCCTTCTCCTTTTCCAGATGATTTCCGAGGAAACTTATCGAATCCATCGGACGATTATCTACAGCGTAGTGCTGGTATTCGAGGTGTTCGGACTGTTTGGAAATGTGAATTTGATCATTTTGACGATTAGAAAGAAGTCGTTGAGGACCAAGTATGGTGAGTTGATTGGTGTTAGGGGATACGGTTTTAAATGGTATTCTTGGATTGGACGTTGTGCAGTTCATGCGATCTGTTTGTTCAAGTTTCGGGAAGTTAAAATCAAAAATAAAATTCTAACAATTCTTGTCTAAATTTTTGTAATATTCTGATTGTGATCAGTTTCGATTCTGTTTCTTACTGATCAATAAATTATGATTCAAAATCACTACCTTTATATATTTTGGGTTAGAAACATGTTTTCCATATTGTCTGTATCACTATCTTTTTGAACGGAGAAAAGTTTAGTCTGGTCGGTAGCCAAGTGGGTACGTTTGGCGGCTGAACCGCCAGGTTCACTCATTGTCAGCCTCTAAACGGGATCACTGCATCCGGTTCGAACATATACTTCTCCAAGTACCAATATCACCACTTCTTTGGCTCAAAACACTCAAAACCCGTGATCAACAGTGTCCCGAATCCTTTCTTACCCACTCCAAGTTCCCCTTCGTTTCAGGTCTCACTCTCGCCCTTCTCGCCGTTCTTCACACCCTGTGCCTTCTCTACGAACTAGTCGATATGAGTTTCAGTATTGCAGGTAAACAAAACATTTTTACCTGTTTCAAAACCAGCACATATATGTCTAGAAATAGAGTCCTCATTGTCGCATATATTGATCACATCCCTTCCAGCCTCCGTCTACTCGTACCGTATCCTTCGTTCCACCTGCTACTACGCCCTCTTCCCCTACGTCTTCATCTATTCCATGCAGTCCGGTACCATTTGGGTCTTATCACTCGACCTTCTTATCACTATCATTTTCCCTTTGAAAGCTAGAAAATTCAACTTGTGGATTTACTTTCCTTGCCTGTTCCTGTTACCGGTCATTTATGGTACAGCTAGTGTGATTTTTGGGTTTTTATATATGGAAGAGGCGGATTTACAGGTGAGTACAGTCATAAGGCTCCCTATTCGGTTCAAGGCAATAGTTTGGCAATAGTTTCAGATGTGCAATCCTCCTTCCGCCCTCCCTCCTCTTGTCGTTTCCAAATGGTATTACTTCATGTCCGTCTTCACCCTTCTCACCGTTTTCTTCTACTTTTCCGCCTTCCTTTTGATCTACTACAAGGCTCGAAGACGTTCCAGTGACATCAAATTCATCGAGAAGAAGGCGTTGAAAACGTTGAAGTTCCTGATCAGTATCTTTGTGTTCCTCCGGTGTATCACAATATCACTGGCTACAGTTCTACTCGCTTTGGGAGTGGACAAAGAGATTACCGCGTTGGTGCAGAATTATAATGTGAGTTGGGTGGTCTTGAAACGTCTTTCCACAATAATTCAAAGCTTCCGTTGCTTTCAGATTATCTTCGGAATCATCGCCTACTCCCAAAACGCATACGTATGCTACTTTCGATGTTCGGAATACCGAATTCTTCTTCAAGAACAGCTATCCAGGCTTCATTGGAGATTGGGAGCAGTTCTTCCGATGAAGACGGATAGATTGTCTAGTGCGGATCGGAAACCGACGTCGTTATCAGTGGCGAAGCTCCATAGGAATCATTGAAGTTGATAGGCATCGGAGTTTGAGAATAAGTAAGATTAAGAAATATGTGGGTAACAAATGTTTCGAATGAATGGGAATTTCGAAACAGGGTTTTACAGTAATATGTATATTTTGTGTCACAAATGAAGAATTTTATTGAATTTGTTTTGTTTAAAGAGTTACAGCTTACATGTTAGAAAATCAGCGCAGCGAGATATTAGCAGTCTCACGAGAGCCGCTTCTCTGCCACGGTTCCGCCTGTATCGCTACAAAGAGAGATCATGATAAATTCAATGGTTCGTCGTCGAAAACGTTTAATTCGCAAAGCTTGGAAGGACCGTGGACGACGAGAAGCGGCGCCTTTTCCAGGTCGTTTTATATTTTTCGTGAGATCGCTGACATTGCAATCTTTGTGAACGGATCGAAAAATTGAGGGAAGACCGATGCGCCAATAACAGGAGTACGACTTGCAACAAAACTATCAAGAAGTTCTGAAACACAATATTGGCGAAAAGACCTTCAGAAACTGACAATTTTGAAATCGTTGAAACTAAGCTTCACTGATGATCAGCCCAAACTGACACAGAAATTCTCACATTTCATAGAAATATTAACCTAAAAACGTAACAGCTTCAACTTGTTCACAATATTTTTAGTGTCTGCACAAAGATACGAAAAATACGTGACAGGTGTGAATGGCCAGAGTATTCCCCGGTCTCTAATTAGTCCCTCTTCTTCTTCTTCTTCTTTGATCTCCTTTTAGACCCACATCCTCCCCTCTTCGTCTCTACTCTGCCCATTTCTGACTCCTTCCAACTTCTCACAGAGGCTCCGCCCCCTTATTGTGCTCTTGCCACCACCTGGTTTCTATTTATTCTTTCTTTTTCTGGTTCCACTTGATCTCTCTTTCTCCCTTGCTCAATGGGTTCTTTAGTAACGGAAGAAGACTATAAGATTCATCGAAGTGTCATCTATTCGATAGTTTTGATTTTCGAGTTTATCGGCCTATTTGGCAATGTCAATTTGGTGATTGTGATACTGAGAAACAAGAGTTTGAAGTCGAAGTTTGGTGAGTTTTCGTTGAAAACCTGTGCGGTCGACCAACCCAGTTTCCAGGCCTAATCATGGCTTCCCTAGCCCTCTTTCACACCTTCTGCCTCCTATTCGAACTCGTCAACATGGGATTCGGAATCGCTGCGACCTTCTACTCATACCGTATCAATCGATCCACTTGCTTCTACTCCACCTTCCCAATCATCCTCTTCCACTGTCTACAAACCGGAACCATTTGCATCTTGTCCTTCGACTTGTTCCTTGCTATTCTGGTGCCGTTTAGATACCGAACTTTTCATATCGACTGGTATTTTCCAATGCTTTATGCCCTTCCGGTTTGCTATGGATTGGGGATTTTGATAGCCGGATGGGTGACATTGGATGACAGTCAGATTGCAGTGAGTTTAGGTAAAAGGAAAGAAAATTTCAAATTTAATAACTTTTCAGATGTGCAACCCTCCTGGATCCGTAATACCAACGGTGACCGGGTGGTGGTACAAGTTGATGTCGGTGTTTTCGATTTTGACTATTGTTTTTTACTCCAGTGCATTCATACTGCTTTCTTGGAAAGGTAAGAGGGGAGCAAAAAAGAAAAGCTGATAGGAGGACTTTGAAATCAACCCGATAAACACTCCTCTTCGGCTTCCAGTTTCCCACCACAACACGGACATCCGTCTCATCGAACGACGTGCTCTTCGAACTCTCCAAGTGCTCATCGTCACCTTCCTCTTCACCCGATTCATCTCCACTGCCGTCGGAACTGCAGTATCCTTGCTCAAAGTCAACTCGGAATACGCGGCGCTGGTGTTCAATTATAATGTGAGTCAGGGGACACGTGATATTACGCGGTTTTCATGAATACTTCCGTAATTGGATTCAATTTGAGTAGGAGAGAAAGGGGGGCAGACGGTGTCACTTTTACATGATATCAGGAAGGCGGAAGGAAGGCGAGTGATTTATGGATTGACACTTTGATTTTGAAAGTCAAGAGTTTTGACAGATTGATTCTAAGAAAAGACACTGACAACCAGCAGACAGACATAGTTTGTTGCAATGATCACCTTTCCAGGTCATTCCGGCAATGATTGCCTACTCCCAAAATGCGTATGTCTGTTTCTTCCGAAGCACCGAATACCGTCGCCTGCTGACCGAACAAATGTCTCGATACATTCCATTCGTGTACCATATCCTTCCAGTGAAACCCAGCGATCGGAGCACTACTCGGGCACATTTCGGAGCAGCAGGACCCGGGATCACTGTCAAGTTTTGATTGTTTATTTACTTTTTGTTCTGTTTCTATTAGATTATTGAAGTTCGTGTTATTCGGTTTCTGTTATTTCCTTGAATACTTCACAATGAAGCTATTTAATAAGTTTTATGAACTCTGCAAAGCCATTGAGGGTAAATGTTGTCAAACCGGGGGAAATAAAGAGTAGCGGGTTGCTCAATGTCGGTTCTCGACTCAAAAATGAAATTTTGAGCCCTCGATATGAAATTTTCCATTACTTTACTTCTGTTTTTTCATTTTTTCTTTAGTTTACTTATCCAAACACCAGTGCTGTTTTAATGGTGCATCGTCTCTCAAAGGATATCCAACGTCAACGTCGAGAGCTGAAACCGAATTATTGAAAATCATAACGACTTCCAAAAAATTTGGAAAATGAATGCAATTTGTAAGGAAATCATAGCGATCAAAATTTGTCTAGCCGTTGCCGGGAACCTTGTCTGTCAGTTCGTCGGGAATAATTGGCTGTTTCGAGAAAACCACAAATGGAAGAGCATACCGCTTCAACTGATTGGTTGATAAGCTTAATTTGCTTATTCTGTCCGGATTTTTGTTTTTCCATTTGTCCGGATGTTTCCTGTGCGCATTTGACACGGATTCAGGTAAAAATTAAATAGCATTCACGCGAAAATCGATTTTATTCAGAAAAGAGAAACGCCTGCCTGATGCGGCGCAGCCGCACGTTCAGGCTGGTTGGTTGATGAAAAGTTTTGCTGAGAAAAAGCGAACCGGGCAAAAACTAAAAAACAATAAAAAATGCTTGAAAACCCCGAAAAAAACTCGTTGAAACAGGCAATTTTTTGCTCTCAATCAGGAACATGGCTGCTCCAACTCCCCAATCTAAACACTTCTGTTTCACTGATGACTCTTCAACTAACCAGGGACCGTTTCAAGTATTCAAACCATTTTCCTCTCATCCATGATCAACTCACCCTTTCCAGCCCCCTCCTCCTCCTCCTTCTCCCTCTCCTTCTTCTCCTCCTTCCATTCCCAAAATTCCTTATCACTCCACTCAAAACCTGTGTGCTTTTCCAGCCTGCCTGTGTACAACATTCTCCATTTTCACTCACCATTTTCATTTTATTTGTATGTACATACATTTCACTCGTTCCACACTATCATACACTTATCAACACTTATCATCGGCCCCAGAAGACGCCGAGAGTTGACCGCGGTTTTTGGTTGTACGTCTTTTCGGAAAACGACGATTTCTTTTCTTGCAAATTCAATTTTGCTCTCTCCCTCTCATAGTCAGAATACCCCCAATTCCTGTTTTGCCACTAAGTGTCAATATGATTGCCCTCTGCCCTCTGCCCTATAAACAGTTCAATTTCCAGGTAACAGATGACGGAACGAAGCCGTCAAAGCCACGCGATCGCCGCTGCTCAGCCGATTCGCATTCCCCGAATCGCCATTGCCGCTCCATCGACACAACTCACCGGAACCCAGTATTTGTCGCGTAAGTCTCTGGAAATATTTGCAAGGGAGGGCGGCTAGACATGACTCTGATTCAGCGGAATGGAATTCAAGGGCGGTTAGTCAATGGGTGTGTGGGTGACAGAGAGAGAATGAAAATGACTGTCTGTTTCAAAATCTTTAGAACAATGGGAAAATGTTTCACAAGGGAACTGTTTTACCTCATCGGTCTAGGATTACTCAGTGATGGTTGGAAACGATTCTTGAGGTCAATACAAGAAACTTCTTAGTTGGAAAAAATTGCTATTGGGCCCTCCTAAGGGCTGAAAATCGCATCTGAAGTCTCAAAAAGTGTGAATTCAGCGCATTTTGGCGCATTAAATTCTCATTTTTTCGGGCCGGGGAACCACTGTGAAGGTCGAACTTACTTTTTTAGACGTTTCTGAATGTGGGGAACAAAGTATCAATAAAAAATCAAAAAAAAAAATTTTTGAAAATTTTTCATTTTTCGCCCATCAACCCATTGGCCAATGAAAAAATGCATGATCCGGGGACCCGAAATGAAGATTCAAAAATTTTTTGGGGGATGGAAATTGTTTCCAATGTTGAAAAAAGGTATTATTAAACCATAATCATTCAAAAAAACGTTCGAAATTTTTTTTTTGGGTCCCAGGATCGTGCAGTCATTAACTGGTCAATGGGTTGATGGGCAAAAACTGAAAATTTTCCAAAAATTTTTTTTTTTGATTTTCATCAAATTTCTGGTTTTCCACGTTCAAAAACGACAAAAAATGTCAGTTTGGCTCATCACAGGTCCCAATTTCGGTTTCCTGCCACAAAAAAACAACAAAAAAAAAGAAAATAGCGGAGTGGGGACCGAACCCACACCCCGCGCCCACTACCGGCGCCTCTTCGCCATGTGCACTCGGCCACCAACTGCTGCAAGCAGCAGTGGGCGAATGAACTTATGTCGGCGCTGCCGCCGCTGCCGTTCGCCAACGCGCTCACCACGCTAAACAATGGTGAAAGTGCTGAAATTTCACTAAATTTTCAGATGCGATTTTCAGCCCTTAGGAGGGCCCAATAGCAATTTTTTCCAACTAAGAAGTTTCTTGTATTGACCTCAAGAATCGTTTCCAACCATCACTGAGTAATCCTAGACCGATGAGGTAAAACAGTTCCCTTGTCAGTGGAATTGTGAAAAACTTGGAGCATTTTGAGGGGAAGACATGCAAATTTGACTTGACGTTATGGTTTTTGAAGCAAAATAAACATTTATTCAGAAAATTTATCAGAAAAATTGTTATCAACTTGGGATTTTCATTGAATTGCCTCTGAACTTCGCAAGTAAAATTTTTTGTGAAACAGGAATATTTCGTTTCGAGTCAGCTTACAATTAGTTTCAGTGTTGAACTCACTCCTCTCCGCCCAATCGGCCACCAACCGTTTCGGCTCAATAGTGGTGGTTGAGTGAGACTATTTTGCCTGTCTTCTTCCATTTTGACTTAATTATTTTTGCAATAAATAATCAAAGAGCATTAATTGTGAATATCTGACTGTAAAATCAAATATTTTATGTGAAACAGAAATCTTGTTCTCACATCTCAAATGCTTTCTTCTAACTTTTTCAAAATGACAACTTGTAATTAAGTTAGACTTGAAATGGAATGTGTAGTTACTATTATCGGCGTTCAGACATCAGTATCAAAGAATCTTTTTTATGAGAGATTTTCATTTTTGAAAGGACGATAAGTTTGAGCTCAATGTCAACTGAAAACTTGAAATGAAGCACATGAAAAAATTGAAAATGTTTCAGACCGAAAATACGAAAAAATCTTACACATCCAGGTTAAAGCTCTTCAAATTTTGAAAACTAGCTTTTGAAATAGAAAGCACTGTTGAAATTTATTTTAATTCTTTGCGATTTTTGACTCAGTCGACCATTCTATTGAATTCGAACTGAAAGGATGTACATATTTTCACAATGTATTGAAACTGTATCTTTCGTTTGCAAAAGTGGTCGATGCCTGGGATCAAATTTTTGTAAAATGGGGGTGATATTCAAGATTGAATTACTTGTTATCTTCTCATTCTCCAAAAAATTTGATTCTCTGTGAAAATTAAGCAAATTTCGGCAAAAACGTTGTGATAAGATCTTTGATCATTCCAATAGTCTTAAGCTACCCTAATATCTTTCTGATTCCATGATTTCTGATCATGAGATTCACTATTTCGGAGTACTGTTTCAATTTCTAGCTATATTTTTGGAGTTTTCCGAGTGAAAGTGCTCTGAGTGAGGGAGAAATGGTTGAAACTGCAATTTTAAATTGAAATTGTGTATTTTTTTTGGAATCGTGTTTCAAATTTTCGTGAAATAAATTGATGTTTATTGTGGATTTCGTCACATTATCTGCTTACTTTTTGGAATTTTTCTTCAAAACTGCAGTGAAACAGAGTTGTTGTTTTCTGGTAGAATTTTTCATCAGTATAAATACTCACAATCAAATCTAAATACCTTCAAACGCTACAAATAAGTAAATTTCAAAAAAGAGCTTGTCTATTAATTGTTCTTTGAAACTGAAATCTTGATTTCAATTGTTTCATATTATCTCACACGCATCAACTCTGAACTCTTCCCAACCATTTCAAAACGCTATGAAACTAAACATTTCTTTCAATTTCCAGCGATCTCGTCAAGTCTGCCTCGTCGAAACGACATCTTGACCTCTCCGACCTACATCGCCGACCATCTTCCATCTCGTCGACTCTCCGAAATCGACAGTCCCTTCTACCTCCCCAACCTTCTTTCCTCGACCGCCGAACGGGCTCCTCGCAGCCCACAGCCCATCTCCGGATACTCGACAGCTCCACTAAGAATCCGAACTGATGTCTCGACGCATCCGAGATTCGTGGACACTGCCACGGACTATGCGACTGCCAGTCGTGGCGAACTATATCGTGATCGAGCTGTGACGTCTGCTGACAATCAGGCGGACTTTATCAGATTCTCCGATTACCCAGCAACTTCTGCTGTCATCGGACTCCAACCTCCTAGAATCGTGACGCCGTCTGGAAGTCCCGAAGCCTTCGAACTCAAAGATTCCAATCAACTGGTCGCGGAGACATCTCAAGACGTGGACCGTCTCGCGCTGTTCAACAACTCCTCTTTGGGCTATCAACGTGTCTGTTTCCTGCTGTCAAAGTATCCGGCCGTCGCCATGACTATCATTGGAACTTGGATGCTCTGGGGAAGAGGATTGGGTCTGAATTCCAAGGATTCCAATGAGAACATCTGCTACATTGTGTCATTTGCCGCCGGCGTTTTCATTCTTTGCAGTCAAGTGGTCCTGTCGACATCGCAT
>LR564694.1:2260-17737 GCA_900536345.3 Caenorhabditis sp. 39 LS-2015 | reverse complement strand
TTTTCAGTTTGGAACCATTCGATCTTTCGAGAAGGGACTCAAGTTTACAGTCGATGATGGTGCGTGTCAGCAGGTATCATTTTTTGGAGGAAAATTGAGAAAAAACCAGATATTTATCCGTATTTTTTAACAGGCCAACGCCTACCTGGATTCCTCATTTTTCTCGAATTTCAAAGTCAAAGAGGAGAATGTCATCGTGAAAATCCCCATAAAAACTTTATTTGTAAGTTTTTTGTTACTCAAAAAAACTTCGAAAATTCCAATTTTCAGGAGTTTCTAAGCATCCCAGAAAGCACAACAAGTTCCGTGAAATTCACGTATTCCGGAATGTTCGAACCGCTGAAATTATTGATCGAAGAGCCAGATGGATGCATTATTAGAGCAAAAATACACACTTGTACGGCTGATCAGGTGGGAATTTTAAATCCATCCCGGAAAGTTTTAGAACATTTAAAAAAATTTGAAATTTTTAGGAGCTGGATTTTGAGTTTCAAGATTCTACAGTATTGGCTTCGTACATGCTCAAAACTCAAGTGCTCAAGGAGATTTTCAAGGTAAAAATTTGAAAAAATTAGATTTTTGGGTCCCCCAGAGGTTTTTTTCCGAAATTTTGTTGAAATTTGCCGAAAATTCAAAAAAAAATCTCAAAAATTTTTTTTCTTTGAAAATTAACCAAAAAACATTCAAAATTCATTGCTTTGGGTCTCACCACGAAAAAATACTACAAAACTTCAAAATACGCACAGTTCATCCCAGTGCTACCGTAACCCGTTCGCTGCGAGACTGCGAGACCCAATTCCCTCGAAAACCGTATCTTTTCCGCAGGATTTCGACGATTCAAGTCGCCGGGTCAAAATGGAGTTCACCAAGTCTGCTCTCAACTTTTCAACGTTCGGAGAAGTCGGCGAAATTACAGTAATCCACTTCTACCTACAGTAATCCATTTCTCGCATTCGCAGGTCTCAATTCCGTCCCGAAGTCTCCAAATGGAAACTATGAAATGCTGCGAAGAGGTCTCGTTCTCTTATCAGTTATCACTCCTTCAACGCATGAATCCGGCTATGATACTGGCCAGCAAGGTACAGTAATCCGGATTACTGTAGGACATTGGACTACTGTACTTTCAATGTTCAGGTAGTAATTCGAGTGGACGAACGGGGCGTTTTGTGCTGTCAATTCACAGTGGAACACGGAGAGAATCGAGTCAGCTACATAGAATTTCTCACAGTTCCTAATGATGATTCGGAGGAGGAGGAGGAATGAAACATTAGTTTTCGCTTTTATTATATTTACTTCTAATCAAGAAAATCGAAAGAAAACCCAATAAATAGGAGGTTTGTGCGTTGTAATTACAGAAAAAGCATGGGGAATCGGCGGAAAGTTGGGGGGAGAAATAGAAATAGAAATACGGACAAAACTTATACACACAAAGAAATGGGCGGAAAACAACGACGAATCCACGAACTAACCCAGTGTTATGTTGACTATTATCAGGAAATCACAACTCATAATTGGAGATTTAAGAGTGGAAACGGGGAGCGAATAAATAAGAAGTATTCAATATTCGGGATTACTGTGGCGGGCTCGATGGATTGTAGGGAATCGGAGTGAAGTAGGGCGATTCTTGGGTTGAAGCCGTTGGTGGGGAGGCGATATTCTGAAAGGGAAGGATGTTCAGAATTAGGCATTTCCATAATTTCCAAAATTCAAAAACCTTACCGTCTGCGAGGTCGAATAAACTTGTGAAAAGGCGCTGTTGGCCGATGGAGCGACAATGGGATGATAGGCTGGGAGGGATGGAATGGGCAGCGGATTGGCGACCGAATACTGAAAAATCAAAATTAAGAGCAATTATCAATAGAGTGCGTTTCCAATTCCCACTAACCTGTCCATGAACAGTTGGATTCGCATTCGCTTGCTGCTGAGCCTGTTGAGCCTGTAGCTGTGCCTGCTGAACTTGCTGCTGCGCGTATTGCTGATATTGATTAGCTGAAAACGGGTACCGTAATCCTCTTTGAAAAAAATTCATATGCAACCTACCGTAATGCTCCGCATACTGTTGTTGCTGCTGGGCGTACTGCTGCTGATAGTAGGCCGCCGCTTCCGGGGAATAGGCATATTGCTGTTGCTGCTGGGCGTACTGCTGAGCCTGATGATAGTTCTGATATTGCTGCTGATAGTGCTGATGGGCCTGTTGATATTGGTAAGCATCCGAAGCTTGAGGTGGAGATCCGATCGGAGAGGTCGGACCGGAGTGAACTATCACTTCGGTCAATGGAACCGGTGGCTGTTGGATGGGAATCGGAGCCGTTGTCACGTCTTCAGGGCACGTCATCAGTGGAGGGGCGGGGGCAGTGGATGATACGGTAGAGGTGGTGGATTCAGAAGTGGAAGAGGAAGTGGCGAGAGCGGTGGATTCAGAAGACATTGACGGCGCAGAGAGTGGCGGCTGAAAATTAGAATTGGAATTTCAAAAAGACTCATCTTGATCTCTGATTCAGTCTCATTCAGAAACCACTTGATTTTTCCCTTTCCGGGGAAACATACCTCGAGACCCTGCGAATGTAGCTGCGGAACGACCTGTGGAACCACTGTCTGCTGCTCGGCTCCTCTCGTATGCGGCGGATTCGGAATCGTATCCTTGATCAACTGCGGCAGCACTCGATTCAATCGCTCCACAGTCATCTCATAAAGTCCCGGAATGGCGGCAAAGATGTTGGTGCTGTCCATGACGAGCAGCATGTTTTTGAGGGATTCCGGCACGGCTTCGTTCAGATTTCCACAACTGTCTACCCGTAGATACTGTTCCATATAGTCAAGCAACTGCATCCAGAGATCTGGGAAGGATTGAAGAGCGGAGAGGGCCGACAGGTGATTGAGAAGGGTCTTAGCGACGATTTGGAGAGTTCTGACACGGGTGTCTTCCATTCCGATCGGGTCCATTTGAGAGAACGGTTCGAGAAGTTTGGTGAGAAGAGGGAAGAGCACTTCTCCGAAGCACGACTGCCATTCGGCGGCTCCCAGAGTGGTCATGTTGGCAGGGAGGAAGGCTCGCTGAAAATCGAGGAAAAATTAAGTTTGGAAATCCCAAATTCACAGAATTTTTTATTTTACCTGCAAATGCGTTAATGCCGCCGCTCTGACACCTCGTCTACAATCGCAACTCAATCTTCCCATCGCTTGGAGCAGTGGTCTCCAGATGTCCGTCCAGATGAAAGATACTGACGCCAGCGCATTGCTTCCCTCCATTTGTGCCCATTTGGCGAAAATCGCCGGGGTTTGAGAGTGCAATTGTGAGCAGAGATCGAGCAGGTGCAGTGACATTTGCTGGTAGTTCGCCGTGAGTTGCTGCTCCTCATTCCGACTGTCTTCCGCTTCCTCGGCCACATCCGTCGACAGATCCTTCTTCTTTCCGTGATGATGATGGTGCTTCTTCGTTCTCTCCTCGGTCACCGTACTTCTCAGCCGATTCTGTGCATCTCCGCTAAGTGGTCCAGCTGCATAACATCCTCCATCGAGACTCGCTTCGACCATTGTCCGAAGACATTGGAGACTCGATTCAAAGTTATCCGGAGTCACATGAACGGCATCTCGGAGCAAGAAGGCCAGGCACTCGCAGACCTTCAGGAAAGCTGCTGGTTCATGTCTTCCGAGTCCAGTTCGCAGCACAAGTGTTCCTCGATTGAAGTTGTTCTTGTGAGTCGTGGCACCAAGTGCTCTCAGCGCTTCTTCCGTGGCTTTCGCCGCATCTTTATGATCCAAATGGATCCAGTCAGCAGGTTGTTTTCCGATCAGCGACCCAGCAGAATCCACGCGGCTTTCAATATCGCTTGCCGAGTCATAGTTCTGTCGTTTCCCACGAGTTTCCTCTCCTTCCGAAGTGTACGCCCGTTCCTCATGCCGTCCTCCAGAAGCCGTTTCCACATCGGAATACGCGTTTCTCTGCTGCTCTCCAACTTTGAGATGTTGTGGTTGGATCACATAGTCATCCGGAAGAACTGCTGCTCCTGCCGCTTCGAGGAGCGCGAACAGAACCGCCCAGTGCTCCTTTTTGTGAACATTGGCAGCATTGGCTCTGATCAGTTCGTACAGTCCGAATGCGATTTGTCGGCTGAAAACGAACAGTGCCTTGGGCGAAAGTCGAAGGAGCATGGAGAGCGAGTGAAGCACGTCATCCGAGACAGTGTTGTCTCTGAAGAGATTCCGGTTGGCGACACGGAGCAATCCAACGACAGCACGTTCCACCAGCACTGGACATCTTCCGAATCTCGCTGACAGAAGCCATTCGAGGTGGCGGCGAACGTGTGGCCAGACGAGTGGGAGACGATCCTTGTTCTCCAGGGTGATTCCGATGATGAGCTCCAGATAGAAGACGAGGGCATCCTCATCTTCTCCACTCAAACTCGCCGCCTTCTGCTGCGGTTCCGCTTGATCGACAATCATCGCACTGTTCGCCGCGATGGAGCTGAGAAGTTCGGCCAGGGAAGTGCTTGTCAGGTACTTGCTATCCGCCACAATTTGCGACGGGCGGCACTCGGAAATGACCTGCGAGGCAAGTTTCATGGCGCTTAGTTGCTCTTGGGTCGGCTTGCGACGATCCGCTTCCGAAGCACCTCCACCGAGTCCGAACCACGACAAAAGTCCGGTTTCACTGCGGGTCGCCGTGATCTCCTTCTGATGGATGCGCTGAATGCTAACCCATCCCTTCTCATCGACATAATCCTCCACTTCAACCATATCCGCTGGTAGAAGACGTGCTCGGAAGAGCTGAAGAAGCACTTCGAACAGATTCCTCCAGCCTTCTCTCAGAATATTTCCGTTTTCATGTACCAGGTAGAACAGTGTCCGTGTTGCAAGTTGAGCCTTATGGTTCTCTCCAAATGCCAACGATACCACTTCTGGAGAATGATTGACGACACCTCCAAGAGATCCAGCAGAAGCTCCCGACACGTCGACCATGGATCGATGGCGTTGAAGAT
The DNA here is from genome assembly GCA_900536345.3 of Caenorhabditis sp. 39 LS-2015. Lineage (NCBI taxonomy): Eukaryota > Metazoa > Nematoda > Chromadorea > Rhabditida > Rhabditidae > Caenorhabditis > Caenorhabditis waitukubuli. The sequence continues at coordinate 12,758 of LR564694.1, read as the reverse complement.
CCAGAGTGTCATCGGATTTTCCGTCGTGCATAGAAGTGAGTGTCGTGAATTTGCAGAGATGGATGCACAAGTTGTCGAAAACCTCCTTCATTCCATAGTAGGCCGCAATTTTAGCGCACTTCCGATAGCCAGTAAGAGCCTTCTGAAGTATCTGCTCATGCTCCGACTTGTCGAATACATAAGAAAGAGCAGCAACTGCCGGTCCCCAGCAAACCGCAAACAGGTCATGATCGTTCCATCCGGTGGGTGCATGGAAGAATGTTCCCTCGGTGGTCTCTCCGCGTCTCAGCAGCACCTTCCACATGTAGTCCTCCTTGACTGTTCCCTTCTGCTCCGCCGGCATCACAATCTCCTCGGATTTGATCGCCTGATACATCTCCGCCAGCATCTCCGGCTCGAAATCCTTGGTTCCATTGGTTCCGGAGAGATTCCTCCTGAAGCAGTCGACAGTCATCGGTGGTTGGTTCCGTTTCGCTTGCGGATTATGCTGATCCACGTTGAGCATGATAATGGCGTATGAGAGGGTGAAGGCGGCGTCGACGTGGTTGAACGGTTCGTTGTTGGCAGTGTACCATTCTTCGGAGAAATGCTGCATGACCAGCGAGATTTCGGCCGATTCTCCCGGCAGACGGAACGTTTCCAGGAACATTCGAAGGGCCACATCGAGGCGGGTATTCTCGAACGGGAAGCTTTTGACAAACGCTTTGAGGACCTAGAAAATCAAGAAATTAATGGTTTTTGACAATTAAATCCTCACCTCCGCGTGTTTCCGGCTGCAGATATAATCGGCGATGGCCTTCTTGTCCAACTGTGGATTCGTTCTGAGCCATTGCACCAGACTGTCCTCATCGTGTCCCAGAATGCCCTTCTCTCTCAAGAAAGCAATTCCCTTCTTGGGACTCTGATTGAACAGTTCCGTTCCCTCGGCAATCAGTCGTTTCCGCTTCTTCTGATCGATAACCTCGGTCATCGACGGCAATTTGTTGGATGGAGCATGACGATTTGATCGGAGAAGGACAGCAGATGCCTGTGGAATCGGCGACGGCGCCGGCAGTTTCTCGACGGTTTCTCCCTGGTTATTCATCTTTTTTCCACAGTCATAGCCACTCAACACCGGGAGTCCGAGCTTCTTCAGATCCTTGCTCTCTCCCGATCCGATTTCCGAGCTTCTTCCATTCTCCCGATCCTCACAATTGTGCTCGATAGTCTCAATGACAACGAGGAGAGCATCCAGGGAAAGAAGAGAAGCTGTGTGGCCTCCGAGTGTTGGGAACGAGTTCTCGACGAGAAGTTTCGTAAGGTCTTCGAAGATGTTTCTGGAAAAAATCAAGATGAAATAGATTTTTGGATTTCAAGAGGGAAAACGTACCCGCAATAGAGATCACAATCAAAATTCAAATACATCTCTGTAACCAATCCGGGGATTCTCCACAGCTGAACCAGTGATTCCAGGGCCATTTCCTTCTGTTCAGTTCCGCTGTTGGTCAAATTCTGAAAATTTCAGAGCTGACAATCAGAAACGGGTGATAAACTGATAAATTACCTTCTCCGAAAGCACAATGGTCTGCAATTTCTTCAAATAGCTCTCCAACTGGAACTTGAGATGCATTCTCATCGACTCGAAGAGCAGGAAGCAGCATCGATTGGTTGCAGCCAGAACCGGCAACTTCTCAGTGTCCAGTAGCTGAAGAAGACTTCTGCACAGATTGTCCTTGATCAACGGCATCAGAACATCATAGTTCGGCAGGAAGTCCGCAACAGCTTCCAGAGCGACGATGAGAAGATTCAATCCAAGAATGACCATCGATTCAGTATTATGACGATCCACCGGGTTGATCATTGCTATCAGGAACCGAAGAAGCTCTCTGCAGCACGGCAATCCATACGGCAGCTTCTCCTCTCCTCCAATCACCTCCTCGGCCGTCGGATCTTCCTCATCTGAAGCGATCTCTCGTTGAAGTCCGTGGCTTCTGGTACTTCGTTCGTCGTCTCCTCCCTCGGATTCCGAATCCGCTTCGTCTCCCTCGGAAACGGTTTCTTTTTTGAGCTCCTCAATGGGTTTGTCGGGCTTGGTGATGGTATCGACTGGAGGATCCGCAGTAAGGACGACATCGTAGCCTGGAAAGTTGGAAATCTCAAGTAAAACTTAAAAAAAAAACAAAATAATTTTCAGCGTGACATTTCCGATCTTTTCGTTTTCGAAGTTCAGAATTCAAACTTGTTCAGAATTTAAATTTTCAAAAACGTGAACCGTTGTCAATTTGAACTCTAAAGATCTAGGGCGCGATAAGAATGCTATAAAAGCCGGGCAGATCGTCGATATCCTCATCGAGTTCCACAAAACTCCATCCAACAACCAGCAATGGCCCAATCCGTTCCACCAGGAGACATCCAGACCCAGCCGAACGCCAAGATCGTGTTCAATGCGCCGTACGACGACAAGCACACCTACCACATCAAGGTGATCAACTCGTCGGCTCGCCGCATCGGATACGGTATCAAGACCACCAACATGAAGCGTCTCGGAGTCGACCCACCATGCGGAGTCCTCGACCCCAAGGAGGCCGTCCTTCTCGCCGTTTCCTGCGATGCGTTCGCCTTCGGACAGGAGGACACCAACAACGACCGTATCACCATCGAATGGACCAACACTCCGGATGGTGCTGCCAAGCAGTTCCGTCGCGAATGGTTCCAGGGAGACGGAATGGTTCGTCGCAAGAACCTCCCGATCGAGTACAACCCATAGAGGGGAATCGAGTATAAACCCAAGGGATGTCAGAGCCCTCCTCGATGGAGAAAGATTCAATAAATAGTTTTCAAAGTAATATTTGCTGTATTGTATACTGTGTTTTCTAATTTTTCACAATTCCGTACCTTCTGCCACAATTTCCGTCGGAGTATGCATCAATTTGGTCGATTCCGTCGCCAGCTCTTCCTCTTCAACTTTCTCCGTTTTCTGATCAACTTGACCCGACGGCGCCCGCTTCTTCTTGCGTTTCTGACGTTTTTCTGTTGGATTAACCAGCTTCCGAATGTACGGATGACGGGTATCCTCGACAAAGGTGGGCAATCTGGTGAAGATCAGTTGGGTCATGTCGGCGAGGGTCGATTCGGCTGCCTGAAAGCAAAAATAGCATGGAAGAGTCAAAATTTGAAAAAAAAACACTCACTTTTCTCAACAAAAGTGACAGATTCTGCTCAAAAACTATACGGAAACATGACTGCATCATGTCACAGACGGCTTCATTTGACAGAAGGATTCCAGGTGGTGAGAGGAGCAAAGATCGGAGAACCTGGAGAAAATTTTCGTTTTTTTGAAAGCAAAACTCGACTAACCTGCAGAATCTTAAACAGCACACACTCATCACTTCCCGTACTCTTTCCGCCAATAAACTTCGTGTGAACCACTGCATACGCAATTGATTCCACAGCATTAGCCGCCTTTATACTGCTCGCGTCGATGAGTCCGTAGTTCAAAAACTTGGCCACGGCGGCCAGGGAGGCTTCGGTAATTGGCCCGTTTGTGTTTTGAGCTTTTATCACGTCCAGGAAGGGGGAAAGGTAGGTCAGCGGGTTCATGTCGGCGAGATCAGCGACCTGAAAGAAAAATTAAGAATTATTGGGAGTTTTCAGTTTTTTTTTTGTTTTTAGATAGAGTTTTCTTGAGTTTCCCCTCAAATTTTCAACCAAATCTCTCTGATTTTTTAAAAAAATATCTTTATATTTTTAAGCCAAAAGTTGAAATCGTTTCGAGACCTGGTATTATTCAAATTTTCAGTTTTCCACGAATTTCGTCTCAATTTCAATTTTTTTTTCTAATAATTTCTCACCTCATTGAGCACCTCCTTCAAATCCGTGAAATTTCTCAACAACGGATCGGTATCTTCCGTGGGAACCTGGTGAGACAGCTGGTATTGTCTGGAAATATCGATAATTTTCTCCCTTTTCAGATTATCCACAAATTCTCGTACCTCCTGGCTTTATTGAGCAGCGCGACGACGCAATTCGCCTCGCCCATAACGATGTAGACCCCGTTGGTCGCCATCGTTGCGGTTTGGCTGGACGACGACCCACTGAAATCAGATTATCGATTGAAAAATGAGAAAAAGAAGGGAAAAACTTTGAGAAATCTTTGAAAATCTAGGAAAAATCTAGAGAAAATCCGGGAAAAAGCGATAAAATCAACCGGAATTGATGGAGAATTACACGTCACGTGCACCGCTTTCGGGTGTTTTGTACGCAAACACCGCCACGTCGAACTGCGGATTTTTAAGAAATAATCGAACATTTTTAAAATTCAACTTGTCTACTCGAATTTCTAGGTTTTTTACTGATTTTTATGTCGATTTTGATTGAATGACAGCTCCAAAAGGACTAAAACTGGTTTGGCGATACACTAAAGGTAAAGTTTGCTTTGAAAATATCACAGTAAATTGGAAAAACAAATTTTTTTTCAGGCGCTGCTGCATTTTATTGTGTAGCTCATTGTATCAGCAGATATGTTGGAGAATTGGTGATATGCAGTGGACCGTCAATGTATCCAACAATTCAGGACGGAGATCTGGTGCTGGCGGAGAGATTTAGTGAGTTTTTTGTTTGTTTTCCTGGAAAGAATTGAAAAATTCATGTTTTTCCAGGTATTGCCAACAAAAACGTTCGTGTTGGTGACATAGTTGGGTGTCTGAATCCACAGAAGCCACAGGAGCTATTGTGCAAGCGAATAGCAGCAAAAGTGAGTGTTTGTTGACAGATTTCCTGGAAAACCCCTCTTGTTTCAGGAAGGAATGCCCGTCAGCAGTTCTATGCTTCCCTCCGGCCGCGTACCCATTGGTCACGTGTTCCTTCAAGGCGACAACTCCGCCGCTTCGACAGATTCCCGTCATTTCGGTCCAGTTCCCGAAGGTCTTGTCCAGATCCGTCTATCCCTTCGAATATGGCCTTTGGATCGAGCAGGATGGCTTTCTGATCGATGGTTTTGGGATAAAAAGGACGAAAATTGTAGTGATTTGTAGTTTTTCTAGCGTCTTCTATTCGATTTTTCCCGGTTCTAAACTGCCAAAATGCCGTTCTCTTACCTCGAGTGTAGATTTTCATAAACAGATTTTTTTTAAATTAAATTGATTTATTTATTTTATTTTTTTTTTTTGAATATTCTGGGTTTCTATCCCCGTCGCACTAATTTATCTGTTTTTTTTTTTGAATTTTGAATTTTTTTTTTCGAATTTTCATTTCTCCGATTTTTCAGTCAAAATGGCGGACCGAATGACCCAATTGCAAGATATGATCAATGAAATGGCGAGTTTGATGACAAATGCCATCGGAGTGCTCCAGGCAACTGCTCCGCCATGCGAATTCGGAGCGATTTCGAAGGAACTCGAAGATGAACCGAATTGTGCTATTTTTGCGGCGAGTATCGCCAAGGCGGCCAAGAATATTGAGGCGAGTCGGTTTGGAAATATAAAAAATTCAATTTGGCGAAAAATAGTTGTTTTTCGAAAATTTGAGAATGTAACAACTAAAAAGTAATAAAAACAATTCTCATGAAAAAAAAATGATATTTTTTGTTTTAATTCAAAATATTTGTAATTTATAGAAAATTCGAGATATAGAGAGAATAATATATTTTTGTCAGGAATTTTAATTTTTCGATTATTTTTTTGTGAACCTCGAAAATCTAACGTTTTTTTTAAATTTTTAAATTTTTTGGATGACCAAGATAAAAATTACGGGAAAAATTCTAACTGTAGTCTAACTGTAAGAAGAAATTTTTCAATTTTCAAAATGATTTTTATTTTTCTTGGATCTTGGAAATTCTAAGTTTTAAATGTTTTTATTAAACTTTCCCGATGAATTGGATAAAAATTTTGGAAAAAAATTATTTTTTGTCAAATTTTCCTCCATAAATCATCTCTAAAACCTTCCATTTTCCCGGTTTTTTTTTTAAATTTTAATTTAAAAAGTTTCTGATTTATAGAAAATTCGAGAAAAATATTTAATACTCAACTCAAAAATCTAACTTTTTTTAAAGTTTCAAATTTTTTCACGAATTAGATAAAAATTACGGGCAAAAATCCTCCCCTTTCAAATTTTCCCAATAAATCATTCCTAAAACCTTCCATTCCCTCTGCAGATCCTAATCGACTCGTTCCCAATCGAAGCGGGCAATCAAGAAGACGAAGTCGAGGAGAAAATGGTGGAAAACGATCAGACGCAAAAGGAAAAAGTCCAGGAACTGACGGGATTGGTGACGGAGAGCAACAAATTGGTGGGACTCGTGCAGCAGAAACTCTCGGAAATCTCAAAGGTTCAACTGCTTTCCAGACCCAATGAGTAGAACGAGAATCATGTATTTCATTGACGGATCTCTCATAAGAATTTTGAAAAAATTAAAAATTGCCGAAAAAATAAATTTTTCATTTAAAATTTTTTTTTCAAATTTTTTTTTTAAAATCCTAAATCAATGTCTGAATCCACATTTTCTATATTTTTTTAATTTTTAAAATAATTTTTCCTCTTTAATCACCGATTTTCCGCCCAGATGAGTTCAGTATCGGCCGAAGAGCAGCAGCGACGCGATGCGATCCTTCGAGAGCGATATTTGAAATTTTTGGCGGTACGTTTTCATTTTTACACTTTCTATAAACATGAAAATAGTTGAAATAATGTAAACCGTGTCGGTCAATTCTCGAAACCCGAAATGATCATTTTCTCGGCAATGTCCGGATCTTCGCCAATATCCACCACTTTTTGCACTTTTTCGAACGTTTTTTCGATCAAAGAACGTGTTGAAATCAGGGAAAAACATCGGAAAGCCACTCGGGAGAGTTTCGGGAATTCCGATTGTCTTCTGGACCAAAAAGCGAGCGGTTCGTCTCGGTTGAGCGCCGTTTCTTCCAAATATACGGATAGCTCGTTTTCTTCGACTTTGTCGATCGGAGCATCGTAGTCGTCGTCGAAATCGCTGAAAATTCGGATTTCTGAGTAGTTTGGCTGCAAATGCGCTCTACCGAACTCTTCGTGTAGTTCTCGTGGACAAGTGAATCTTGGAGGCCTAACTTTTGCAATTTTTTGGGTCTCGCAGCGAAAAAGAACGATGTGCCCGTTTCCAGTGACTCGCACAGCCTATTTTTCGCTGCGTGACCCAGCAAAAGCGGGCGATTTCATTCAAAATTTTAAAAATAGAAAACTCACTCCATCTCCTCCCTTATCACTGGTTTCACATCCGATTCCGGCAGACATTTCAGCTCCTCCTCCAACAATTTTATGGCCTAAATTTCGAAAATACAGTAATCTTAAGCCCTCTGCTACAGTATACCTTCTCCTTGGCCTCCGGCGACAATTTGGTCATCCGTCGATGCCCCGGCGACAACATTGTCGTTTTGTAGTGCAAATTCGAGATTTCATGCGACAAAAAGTGCTCGGAGACGAGTTGAGCGGATTTGTAGAGGATGGTTTTGGGCTGAAATAAAGTTTTTTTGTACTTAGTTTCAAAAAAACAAAACTGAGAACTCACAGAATCCCCCGCTCCACTGCCAATTTTCGATTTGAAAAACTCGTTCAACGCACTGATTTTCGGCAGAAAATGATGAATGCTCACTTCGTTTTTCTCGAATATTTGAACCAGTGGCTCGAATTTCGAGAAAATCTCATCCAATTCTGCGATTTTCGAGATATCGATTAGCTCTTTTTTTATCAGTGATTCGATCCTTTTATCACTTTTCACTTCATCGAAAATCCCGGAAATCTCCTTGGCGAAACGGATTTTTTCGGGAAATGTCGGGAAGAATGGAAGGTTTTCGATTGAGGGGTAGTTGAAGCGAATCGGCTGAAAAAATGGAAGGGGAAGGAAGTGCGCTCTACTGATAATTTGTCGACTTACACTTTGTTTGACCATTCGGCCGATATCGACGAAATTATCGATTAGTTGCTGGTATTCCGCGGGAATTTGAAGCTCTTTTTCTGCGAGATTCTTCTTGATTTGTGGAGGGGGATTCAGAATCCATTCGGTCAGCTTTTCAATCTTCGAACAGCCAGAATTGTCGCCTAAAACACCAAAAATTCAATTTTATCAAGTCGTGGCCGAACTTTTCACTTGTAAAAGTTAGGCCGCTCGGTAAATTTTGCGAAAAACGATGGAGAAACGCGGAAATCGATAACCTACAATTCTGAAATCCCTCGATCTCCATTCCGTAAACTCCTTCGGTCACCAAATTCAATTTCAAAATCTCCGTTTCCGAAATGTCAAATTGGGCCGCCGAATCGACGATCCACTGTCGGATATCTTCTCCAGAAGACAAGCACATCGTCGGACAGAATCCCAGTGGCTTTATCTCTATTTTGAATTCTAAAAAAGAAGAGAAATCGATAATTTGCGGTAGAGCGCACTTGCCTTCTCCATCCGAAACATTGACGAAAACGATGAACGCCGAGGCGAATTTGCGGACATGGACTCCGAAATCCACGTGGATCGAAGCGGAACCGTCGCGAATGTATTGGGATATCTGAAACAGATGCAAATTCGCTCTATTGAACTTTTTCGATTACCTCCTCAGAAATATTTCGAATAATCTGTCCGAATTTGAATTTCTCGCAATAATTTCGAACTTGGGAAGCTGATGGAAGATGGATTTGACTGATATCGTAATCTGATATTCCACTGAAAAATTGGATGTTCACAGTGCGCTCTATCGACAATTTTCTACTAATTTTCTCACCCGATTTTCAAAACCGCCGTCATCAATTCCCGCCACGGCTCCGATTCGAGGTGTTTGAACGATGTTCCACTGGCCAGACAGTACGTCGAAATGATATCCAGCAACTGGTGACTCTTATCAATCGATTGATATTGATCGCCGGGAATCGGATGGTTTGATGACGTCGAACTCGTCGTTTCCTCCATGAATTCCTCTTCGACGAAATCGTCGAATTGCGGAGTGATCTGGTCGGAACGCCGCGCATTATCTCGAATTGAACGTTTTTGAATGCATCGGCGACGGGTGTGCACTCTGGAAATTGAAGGAATCGGGTCTCGCAGCGATGTTGAAAGATTTTTGCAGACAATTTTGAAAAAACGGAAATGAAATACAGAATTTCCAACGAAAAAAAAATGTTTATACAAAAATCCGAATTTCACACCGATTCCGGGTGATTTTCATTGAAAAATTTTCGAAAAAAGTTCAAAGGGTTTGTCAATTTTTTTTCTAAAATAAAATAAATAAAATCTTTTAAAACAGTAAAGATTCTCTGGTTTTTTTCAGAAAATTTCCAATTTTTCCTCAAAATCCCCCACGGCGTGAAAAAAAGAAACTCACGTCCAAACGCCCGCGAAAATCAGTCAGAAAGACGATTTTTTGAGGGGAAATTGATAAATTCTGATGAATTCCGTGTGTAAACAATTAATCATGGCTGAATTATACTGGTTTTCGACATTTTTGGCTGAAATTTTGCCAAAGAAATAATTTTTTACCTAAGAAGTGTTGCAAGTGTGCTCTGATGATAAAAATTACGGTGACACTCGCTTTTTCCCGCCAAAAACGTCGTTTGAATTTTGCAACGCTTAAGCGATTCGATTTACACGCCATGTCTCCGTGGAAACCCCGCCCGCTTACGTTTTATGTCCTCCGTTCGTGACAGCCACATAGAATCCGCAAGCGATACATCTGATATAGTGAAATTTCTGTCCGTTGATCATGAAAAACTCGAAAGCCGCCGGTTTCTTCTTTCCGGGAGCATAGACTTTCGGATGGATCTGTCCGTTGAGTACCATCTCGTCGATTCTCTCTTTCCGATCCAACGGCCGCATGTTCTTCAGCTCATTTGTCAGCATTAGAAGGTTTATTTGACTCGGAGCAGGAGCTGCGAGTTGGATGTCGAAGAATTTGATTTCGCCGTCTTCGTTCATCATTTTTCTTGAAGGGGATTCTAAAAAAATAATTGTAGAAAGTTCGATTTTTAAATTTTGGGGACAAGATGGAAAAATTAATGAATCATTTATAAATTAGGTTATAAATGTGATTAAAACGCACAAGAAGTTGTTATTTTTTCGCTTAAAAACGAGGAAAATTGAATCCAAAAAAGTCAATTTTTTTTGAAATTTGAATATTTCCCGAACGATTCTATTTTCGTGGCGAGACCTGTTTCAAATTTTTTTCTTGTAAGAATTAGGAAAAACTTCCAAGGAAAGTCGAAAAAGCGCTAGTTTTTTTGCGAAAGTTCAAGAAGAAAAAACAGAAGAAAATTCAAAAATTAAAAAAAAGCACGAATGACCGTAATATAATCATTTCCAAATTAATTGCTATGAGACCTTTTTTCCAATATAATCATTCAGAATCTTGTTCAGTAAAACCGTTTTTCGTCAAAATTTTCGAAAAAAAAATATCTTAAAATTGACACTTTTTCACCAAAATTACCGGAAAATTGTCTGAAAAAGTACATGATTTTGACATCTTAAACTAGAGTTCCATATTCCATATAAAAGTCGAAACTAAAAGTGTGGGGG